>OY998178.1:41372227-41656750 GCA_963921935.1 Galeruca laticollis | reverse complement strand
TCAGATTTCGAAAGTATTGTGTTGATAATTAATTTTCTCATATTTTACAGGATATTCAACTGTACGGAATATCGGATTTATACCTTCAGATTTCGAAAGTTTTGTTTTGATAATTATTTTCTTATATTCACCTGTAAGAGATATCGTACTTATACCGATTACGAAAGACCTTTTTGATAATTTTTTTTGCTCATATAATACAGGGATATTCATACGCCAGATATCTTTCATTTATGTCGTAATCAGGAAACACTACTTTCAGAACTTCGGAAGACGTTTTGCCCGAGTCATATTAATTTTTTCTCCTCATCTCTTATACAGGGATAGTCATACGCAAGGCATCTTTTACTGTTGTCATAATAACAAGAAACTACTTCCAGATTATGAAAGATGTTTTTCCCTAATTAAATTTCTAGTGTAACATACCGGGGCATTCTCCCCCCCCCCCCCCTAACTTTTATTTTTTTCCAAACCTAGGCTGTATTATTGGATTTAATGAATTACTGTTTGTAATATATATGTACATATTTATCCACCCGGTCTGTTTCCTTTATCAACAACCCCTACACTCGGACCAGCAAGGTTGAACGGGCTGACGCTACCTGCCTTAGAACTCAGGCTTGGCACCTTGTATAAGCCCAAGAGGCCCCACGGAGACCTTGTCCGCTCGTGCCAGGAAACCACCCCCACCGAGGTTACCCACAGGGGGATTCCTGGCTCTAAATTGTGCCGTAAGGCACTGGTGACAGCACGCTGCAAAAATTCAAGGCAATAGGAATTCAAAGGTTGTCCTACACTGGTAACGGAGGGCTGTAAACCCTAACTGACCACTAGTTATTACACTGGTGACAGTGGATTCCTTGACCCACTTCATTACAGTAATTAAAAGCCGTTAAATGGACATTAAATACATGGCGTTGTAGGTGACTGGGTTGACATACCCATCTGCATCTCACAGATGAGGTCTGGAAAAAATACTATCTCCACAAACTTCTCTAACCCACACTACTCCATCCAAACCAAACTACCCTCTCAAATTCATGTTCCCCTGCGGGATGAATGTGGAATCTTCATTAGAATTTTTGGGGCTCCCAATCAACACCTCAATTCTACACCACGCTGATCAGAAAAGAAAGAAGCACGACAGGTTTCATTGACAACCCATCTTTCCGTTCGAGAGACATTCTCACTCGAGCTGTTTGGAGCACATACGTTGTATGACCTTGGAGTGAATTACTCTAATTGCACATCGCATAATAAAACCCCCCGTATAAAAACAATAATTGACTAATCAACAATAATCCCTATATTCACTAATATACCACATCCCACGACTGTATTTACAAAATAAAACATCACCAATTATACCCTGATGTACATCCACAGTACACCGGTAGACAACCTTCCGTACGAATCACAGATCTCTTAACGCTTGTAAAAGAAGAATGAACGAGGCTATTGACATATGGCAAATCAGCTGTTTGATTCGAATAATAGAATGTTTTGTTTACATTCAATGGTACATAATATAACAAAGTTCACTCTTTTTAAGTGTATATTCAGATTACTGTAACTATTCTACTGAGTGTAATTATTCCCTTTAAACTATTAACCCAGTTGGTGCTAAACATATTGACGGCCAGGCTATCATTGAATCACTGAATTAATGGTATAACTAGAAATTGTTGACATACGAAGCTAGTCTGACTTGATATTAAGGTAGGAATGTTTATTTATTATGACCAAAACTGCATGATTGTTGTCTTTTTATGCGACAGATTTATACTAACAAGAAAAACCGTAACATGGTGGCATAGAACGACGAAAAATCACGTCTTGTTGCTAAAGGTTACGACCAGCCACCTGGCATCGACTACCACGATACGACTTTTCATGTAACAAGACAAAGTTCAATTCGCATTATACTTGCTATGTCTGTTGATCTCGGTATAAAACTTTATCAAATGGATGTCGTTATGGCTTACGTTAACGGTGATCTTGAAGAAGAGATTTTTATGAGTCAGGGAGAAGGATTTTTATCACCAGGTGAAGAAGACAAAGTATACCGTTTCAAGAGATCAGTCTATGTACTGGAGCAATCGGAACGATATTAGTACAATAAACTTGAGAGCCATTCGACTGAAATAATTGAATTCTGACAAATTTGTTTATCTTTTGCACGATGAGAGCCTGAGTCTTGTCATGACTGTACACGTTGATGATTCAATTATCGCCACAAATTCAGATGAGCCCTACCTGAAGTTGAAACAAGTTCTGATAGCAAAATTTCAGATAAAAGATCTGAGAACATTGCACTATTGCTTAGGAATTGAATTCAAATAGAATGAGTCTCGGAGAAAATGTACAGAAGATATTCTACGAAAATTCGTAATGCAAAACTGCAGACCAATTTTAACACTTTTAGATGTGAATTCAAAATTAACGAGAAATGGCTGATATTCCTTACAGACAGGTTGTTGGTTCGCTACTATACTTATTAGTGTCCACTCGTCCTGATATCGTTCATGCCGTGCCGCCTGTGAGTGCTTTAAGCCAATTCAACAACAAACCCATTTGATTGGATGGCAGTTAAACGTGTTATGAGATATCTAAAGCATACAGAGAACTACGGACTTTCAAAAGAACTGCAAACCAAATTAACGGGTATGCTGATGCTGACTGGGGAAGCAATATCAGTGACTGAAAGTCATACCTAGGATTCGTTTTTCTAATAGCTGGTGGTGCAGTAACTTGGGAAGCCTGGTAGCAAAAATCTGTAGCTCTTTCGAGTACAAAGGAGGAGTATATGGCCTTATCCGAGGCAGCACAGGAATCTATATATCTGAGAAATTTCTTGAACCAAATTGGATTCGTTCTAGAGAAGCACAAACCCACATTAATATATTGCGATAACCAAGGTGCGCAAAAATTGATGAAAAATGCTGTTTATCACTATAGAACGAAGCATATTGATATTCGTTACCACTTTGTGAGAGTTCTCGAAAGTGGAGAGGTAAATGTCCAATATATGCTATCCCAACATATGACCGCAGACATTTTCACGAAAGCAATACCAAAAGTGGCCTATGAAATAAATTTGAATAGTTTGGGCCTCGCTAATATACTTTGAGAGGGGGTATTGTATATATTACATAGGGTTGTACCTGCTCACTCTATATAATTTGTATTCGACGTCAACCAATTTTTAAATTTACAAGTGTCAGTGACAAAAAGTTAATTGACATTTTTTATACAATATGTCTGAATAAAAATAAACAAGTTCATCTTCATATTATTCCAAGTAGTTGTTTTCTCATTTTATAAACCAACGTTTTAGGCGAAAGACCATAGTAAAGGTTTGCATCAGAAGTGAGCAAATATTCCATTAATAGCCATTCCTCGTCAGGCGAAAAAAATTGTGAAGTGAAAAAGTTTGGTGTCATTTTGTCAACATTGTATTTTCTAGCAGTAGTGTTTTATTTTCATTACTACCTCAAGCATTGCGCTTTTGGATTTCCGTTTAAACGGCATCTATAATAATTTTAATCTAAATAGGTAATTGCCGCGAATATTTCATAAATTTTATAAATTTTAAAATAAATAAATATAACATACATTCACTTCATAAAGGGCGTATTAACCTTCCCGACGAAAACTGGAACAAGCCTCCCGGGACGACACATTCATGAAAAATATGACGTAGGTAAACGTATTCTGACAATCGATTAAAGATCTATACTACTGGCCTGTATTCTCAGAATGAAATGCGCTTCAAGCATAATGTTATGAATTACCTTAGTTTTTGTTGTTTAGGGCCGGTTTTACAAGAGAGGTTTATACTAGGTATAAATAACAGTATAGTTATTCTTGGAGTAAAGTTATGCTAGAATTTATTCCTGGTATAACAGCAGTTGGTTTTACAATGCTTTTTTACACCGGTATAGCAATTCTAGGAGTAACGAAAAAGTAGTTCATATAAACCGATATCTCCTGTCATTTGTCATCTATTTCTTCGTTTTTAACCTTAAAAGTAAAATTGTGTTTATTATTTTTTATCGGTATTTTATTATTCTTTATACAAAGAAATGTGCTACCAGAATTGTAAAATCACGAGGAAGATATTGAAATTGTTGACAACGAAAATAATAATGAAAATATACAAATAGAAAATAATATATGTAGATTAGATTTAATAAATAATCATTTCTTAAATTTATTGTAATATACTAGACTAATTATATATGGAAACTTTTGTTTGATATTTTCATTTCTTTCTTTGAGATGTATAAATAAACAAATCAATTAGGTAAGTTTAAATCATAACTTTATTCTTTACTTACATACTGCAATACTACTTAAAACTAGTTTTGATTAAATATAGAGGATATATTTTATAATTACGTCCATTAAGTTATCCTTGTCAACACAGCGGAATCAAATCTGAAATAGGTATGAATTTGATGTTTTTATGCCAATTACATTCTCAGATATGACAGAATCTTCTGGAAAAACTAAATTATTATATGCCAAAGAAACTTGAGAAGTTGGAGCTTGATTATTTGTATCTTTCTCCTCTTCAAAATGTGAGCTATCAAAATCTAAAAAGTAATTTATATCAATCAAGGACATTAATATAACAGAACTAGAATTTTACCTATTTCCTAACTGTTGAATCATTTGTAGTTCCTGCTCCTGTAGCTCCTAGTATAGCCAAAACTCTTATAGTCCACACACTTAATTTACTATCACTAGGGCCCGGACACCCTCCAGTTCTATATAAACTATTCTTTAGAACAGCTTGTTCATTCTTGCTACTCTTTTTCCAGACATCCCATTTATTTCTTAACATTTTTGATGTTCTACCTGTGCCAGAGGCAGCATTAAAATGTTGACAGAGGGTTTGCCAACACAGCTCCTAATCTTTGTTAGTAACTGCATCAGTTAACTTGTATTCTACAAAATAAAATAAGCATGCATAATAATGTTTATATAAATAGAAAAACATTAACTTACCAATGATATTTTTATGTTTTTCTACCAAATCCAATAGTACTATCATTTCAGTAGCATTAAAATTACTACTTGTTCTTTTCTTGCTTTTTTCACACATAATTTACAAGATTCACCACAAAGAAAAAATAAAAGTGTTTGTTTACAAAGTATATATGAATAAGCCCATACATAACATTTATATACCTGCGTAAACGTCACTTTTTAAGGTTATTCGTAGAGTTATGGACTTATCTGCCTGTTCGTCGATGGTATAGCTTATACTACTCCTTCCGAGAATTTTATTCCGTGGTTAAATTTATACCTGCTTTGTAAAACACCAAAATACAACTTATACCGAGAGTAGGCTTACTCTTCGTTTATACCGCTATTGTAAAACCGGCCCTAAATATGATAAAAACTTACGTTTTTTATGTGGAAACTTACATCTAATAAAATTTTAAACGACAATATTTTATAAGACACTGTTTTAAAACCCACGTTAGGCTCTGCACGCGGTTACACTTTCTTTAAGGAACCGACGCAGGAAATTTGAACATGTATCAAGCATCCCTATGTATCAATACTCTCCAGTTTCCCCTACTTATAAATGTAATGGTAATGAGAAAATTATTTGTAATTGTATTATAATGGGAGAAGGAATTTTAATTGAAAGAATTTAAACAGAATAATTAGAAATTACAATTCCCACACATATTTGGCTGCAATTACAATTCCAAATTAATTTAATAAAAAAAGTACTTTAATACAATTAAAAATTACACGAAATAAGTAATTACTAACTACTTTTTAACTAGGAATCATCCTGATATGCTACCAACTAACTTAGACTAATATGAGTGATAGAGATTCTTGAGTTAACCTCGGTCTAGAATCACATTTTTATTGAGAATGTTAGGAAATCATTTACTGATTAAAATTTTTGAGTTCGTCTCTGTTCTACCCAAAAGCTGAATACGTTCCATGTTTAGTGTATTTTCCATCCTTTTCTTGAACAAAGCAATGGGATATTTCCATCTCTTCTTAATATCAGCCGTAGTTTCTCATATACATACAATATACACACAATCCATACATTTTTATTTGAATTGAGGGGACGGAAATAAGAATTTATTAGTTATTTTATTAAAATTACAACCGTTTCCACAAATGTTGAATTCAGTTTTCAAGCTTTTTCCAGAAAATTTTTATATAACGTACCAGGAGAGTAGAAAATAAACGTAGTGTGCAGGATAGAACTGATATTTTATTAGGATCTACTAGATTCTGTCATCAAGTATATATTTTTACCTAAAAAATAGGAAATTTCATTTCAGTACTGGATCAAAATCGCAAATAAATATGTTTCAATGCACTCGATATAAATGTTCAAATACGCAAATGGTCTATTATTATAATGAATTATTGAGTAGATAATAACATAAACTTCTTGTATAACATTTATCAAATTCCACAATCAAAACAACTTCAAACTACATTTATGAATAAATTGGAACTGTAGCAAATTTAATCCTTTTGTTTGGTAAATCAACTAATGTATAAATTATAGGGTTACTTACATTTTTAGACAGCATTCATATACAAAAAAACTTTTAAACCGAAATACAGATCTCTGTTGTTTCTAGTCTCCTATTAGAAAGCGTTCATGATTTGCATATTCGGAATCTTTAAATTTGATTTCATGATAATATTAAACAACAATACCACAAGTTGACATTAATATTAATAGGTAAACGTTACTTAATAACAGTTGGATAGAAAGACATTCCAAATTTATGTATGAATAATATATTATATTTTATGAACACCACCTGTCTCAAAGTTAAATAATATTAACAACATTAGAATAATAAACAAATACACATATGTTCTCATATCATGAAGTAGAATTAAATCCGCAGGTCTTAATCCTTAATAAACAAAAATTAAATAACTAAATCTTTGGAATTATTTCGAATCTTATGATTAGGGGAACATAAAGAAGGCCTGGTGTGTAAAATCTAGCACGTGTTACACCTTCCGTAGAGAGATGAAATACGAGGGAGGGAGTCAGGTAAACGCTGCTGCTATTTGGTTGTTTAAATATTAAGTATGTAGGTAGGTGTACCTTTGAATTATAAGTAATGGCTGCTGAAGGTTTTAACATACATTTATTGTATAATCAAGTGTATGTAACAAAGACAATTTTTAAGAGCATAAAGGTAGAATGAAAACCTAAATTATTAATGGAAATGTCTTTATTATTAGTTAGTAAAATTTTTTTTTTGTTAATCGAACTATTGAGAAAGGCAATATATTTTTAACAATTTTGTTGATCTTAATTTCACAAATATGGGAAAACTTGGTTCTTTAATTATATTTTCCAATGACTTTTAGAAGTAGAGGTACAATTTGATATCGCAAATTTAGGTTAGGCTATTAGATTTGTAATAGGAAAAGGACATTCATAAATAAAACAACTTAATATAGTTAATATAAGCAGGGAGTTGTTTTATTGACGACAAAATTTTAATATTTTTATATTAGAAAATATTCATTCATGTTTTCATCAACAGTTAGGGGACGGACAGCAAGATGAATAGGGCGGGCAAAAAGATTATTGCAGTTTTTGAAACAGCTATGTGTGCGAGGGAGATGAAAATATGTAACATTTAATAGACGTCACAGAGACGGGCGGAGCTTATACGGACTCCAAACAATTTCGATGATAACAGTAAATCCCCATAAGCAATTTTTCATTTAGGGTTTTCGTGGTTTATGTGATAAAATAAGACTTTTCAGTTGAATATATTGATGAAGGAACGTACTATTAAAGAGGTTTTTATTAGTTTTTCCCCAGGTGAGTTAATTTAACATATTAATTCTGGTTTAAAACTTGTTGAGGTTGTGTCTATTTTATTTTTGTTGTTAATCTCTGTCATCTACTAATATCTAGTCATGAGTTTTCGAGTATAAATAAATTAATTTTTAGGCTTTTAAGACCTAGGACTGCTTCAGAATGGGTATGTGCGTTACTGTAAACATTACAGTTCAAAGCATCTATGTAAGTTTTTTCGGTTCCCAAAAAACAAGACCGAGAGGAATAGATGAATAGATGGATTTCTCTCATAAGGTGAAATAATGATAACATTCACTTTTCAAGGATTTATGTTTTAAATTTATTTATTTACAGAAGAAAAGATAGAGATCCAAGTGAATTTGCAAAAGTGTGCGATTGTCACTTTTTAAATAAAGAAAAAAAGAATGGGCCAACTTTAGTTGATTTCAATATTCAGAAGAAGTTTAATATAAAATCACCCGGAAAAAGGTATGCATTTTGTTGCAGAAAGAAAGACCGAGCTACTACCAGGACCTTCAACCGAACCACCACCAGGTTCTTCAAGAGAGCCACTACCAGGACCTTCAGCTGAGCCACTACCAGGACCTTCAACTGAGCCACTACCAGGACCTTTAACTGAGCCACTACCAGGACCTTCAACCAAACTACTGCCAGGGTCTTCAAAACGAGATCACGAAGTGACTCATATTAAACTTGATGCTTCACTTCTGAGTCCGTCATCTGCATTTCAAGATGCTGGGAATTACTTTTTGACGCAGCAGGTGGTTGAATTAACCGAGAAGCTGGAGAAGTTATTAACAAGGTTCAGCTATGAAATTGTGAAGAACAAAGATGCTCATGTACTAATGGTTCTTTTTGAACTAATCGACAGCATTAAATTAAAATATTATGCTGGATGGAATGTTCTGATCGTTCCTAAAATTGATCAACTGTTTATGACCTTAATGAAGATTTGAGTATTAGATTCAGTTGTAGTACAGCTACAGTGACCAATATTATAATGACGTGGATGTATGCTTTACATGAACTCCTTTTCAACAATTTGGTGAAAACCATACCATCAAGACAAGGGAATCAGGACTGCCTCCTTATTGCTTTTACGAATTCTAAAAATTGTAGGATAATTTTGGATTGCACCGAAATTTATTCAGCAGTTCCAGCAAGCATGGAAAATCAGCGATTGACCTACAGTTCATACAAACACCGAAGCACATGGAATATATTGGTAGGTGTTGCACCAAACGGTGTAATCACCTTTGTTAGCAAGGCTTATCCAGGGTCTACATGTGATAAAAAAATTGTTGAGGAGACTAAGGTTCTAGATCAGATGGTGGCTGGAGATTTCATATTAGTAGATAAAGGTTTCTTGATTAAGGACCTTCTCCCTGTAGGAGTATCATTAAATATACCCCCATTTTTAAAACACCACAGTTTACAGAATCCCAAGTATATGCTAGCTAGAATTCATGTAGAACGGGCCATCAGGAGAATAAAGTGTTATAATATTTTGCAGCAAGTTCCATCATATTATATATCACAAATTTCAATTATTTTTCAACTGTGTGCAGCCCTCACAAACCTGCAATATCCCCCATTTAAAGAAGTTGAAGAGTATTATTGAAGGACGAATAATATAATGATAATAATACCTTTATTGCTTATAGAAAACAATGTTTACAGCTAGGTTAGTGTGTGATAATATACAAAATTTTTTTTAAGTTTTCCAGACAATTTGTAATAAAAATATAAATAAACGGTTTTAAAGATTAAAACTAACTTTTCCGCATCTGTGGCCCTGAACAATATTCTACAATAAAATTGGCACTTGCATACCCTTCGGGGGATGTATCGTGCTAACAAATCGAAATTTAGTATATCTGGATTTATAGGACCCGCTGTACTCGCTCCAGTCAACTTAAAATCAATGTGGTACATCAGTGAGACACCTTGAACAATATTCAATCATAAAATTGATCAATCGTATTCTCTCTGGAGGCTAATCGTGCTAACAAACTGAAAATTCTCCAAAAGTTATAAAAATTTGGTACTGCAAGTACCATAGCACCCATTGTACTGGCTTTATTGAGCTGAATATTAATAGCTTTTATCTTTGAGACGCTCTGAATAATATCCAATCATAAAATTGGTCACTTGTATATACTCCGGAGGCTGTATCGTGCTAACAAACTGAAACTTCTCCAAAAATGACAAAAATATCGTACTCAAAGTACTATAGCACCCGTTATATTGGCTCTGATGAGCTGAAAATTAATAAGGTTCATCAGTGAGATGCCCTGAATAATATTCAATCATAAAATTGGTGACTCGGTGAACTCCGGAGGAGAGGGGGTATAGTGCTAACAAACTGAAATTTCTCAAAAAATTACAAAATGTCGTACTTCAAGTACCATAGCACCCGTTGTACTGGCTCTGGTAAGCTGAAAATCAATAGGGATCATCTGTGACATGTCCTTATTAACAATATTCAATCACGAATTTGGTGACTTATTGCACTCCGGAGGCTGTATCGTGCTAACAAGACATGTAAGGAAAAGTGGCCGACGACGACATACATACAGGATTTTTTTTCTAAAAAACGGTTTTTTCGTGTTGTTGTTGATGGAAAACGTGAAAATAACTCAAAAAAAATTCAAAATTCCAACTTTTTTTGGGATAAACCACTACTTTTCTCGCATATAGATAGGTTGGGCGGAGAAGTAATAAATAAATAAAATAAATACATTATTCATCTAGTATAAATGACCTCAATTTGAGAATATTCCAAAGGTAGCAGCATATAGTTTTTCCCTCAGATAGTGTTCAAGATTGTAAAATCTTGAATTTTATTGTTTACGATGCTTTTAAAATATGTAAGATATTTGTATGCTTCCTTTCTTCATTGTATATATTTAAGGCGTAAATTCATTTTAGTTAATAGCGTTGTAAAAATATGTTTCAGAATTGATAAGATCTTTTATATCGTTGCAAATTCAAAGGATAGTTTCATTTTATTTTCAACTTTTGTTAAATACCTTTAAAATATCACGTTTTGCAACAATAATTGTAAATAGTTTTGTTTGGGCATTGAAATAGCACATTTTTGAAAGTCGACATCTTGTCGCATTGTCCTATAGCTAAGAAGTTAGTTATTATATATTGTATTGTAAAAACCCTAAATTTAGTGTCACTTCTGAATGAATTTTATGGTCGACGGTCGGAAGATATGAAAGACATTTTTGAATAACCTTTCTGAGTAAAAAGGTTACAATTGCTATTGGAGTATTCAATAGAAATTTAACTATCTATTGCCGGCACCCATAGTTGATTCTTGTCTAGGAACCCGACAAGTCAAATGATACTGGCCAATAGGAAATATTTATTTTCGTTTGGTCAACCCAATCCACGTGTAAACACGCCCCTCACAGATTTCTATTTAACACGTCTCACAACGTGAAGAAATCCGTTTCTCACTCATCAGTTTTACACTCATCGACGCGAGTTTTAGACACTCATCGAATCGAGCTTAACGCTCAATAACAAAGTTAGTTTAATATTCATCAAATCGAAACATAAAGTGTCGTCCGATCTGAAACCACCGAAGTTCAGCATTTACAACTTTGTACCATTTTGTAAATTTGTACATAATAAATTATTAATTTCGACATTAATTTTGTCAAATTAAGATTATTTACCTAGTTGAATGTCTACGCCAGTTGACGAAGTTCAGCTCAGCTATAAATATAATCAAAAACAGATAGGTTCATATTTTGTAGAGCATTTACTAATGTTTCCAAATTTTGCAGACAAGATATGTTTTGTTTCATAACTGTATAGGGTAAAGCGAGGAGAGATGGAACACGTTTTACAAAATATTTAATATTTTTTAAATTTAAAAAAATAAAAAACTTAAAAAAATACAGTAAACTAATAACAACTTTGGCATTTTCTTGGTAGAATTAAAAAAACAAACCACTTATCCTAATGGCATAAGAAATAAAAAATTGAAATGCTAAATTGGTCCGACTGTCCTACGTAGGGTAGGAGAGATGGCTCATTAGGGGTAGGATAGATGGACCTTCAACTTTTAACGTTTCTTTTTTGTTGCGGAAACTCCGCATGTTTGACAAATATTGTTATAAGATGTGCAGCCCTCGTGTAGCTATCTTGAACAAAATATGCACTTAATCCAATCATCCTTTTTCTTTGTTTTTCGGTAATCTGCGTTACACCCAACGCATTCATTTTCTAAATCGCTAAGATGTTCCTCATTACTCGACGAATCATTCAAAATCACGTCTTCGAACTCGGGAGAAGAAGAGTCGTTTTTGATTTTTTTTACTTGATTTCCGCTGTATAATGGTTTTTCATTCTTCCTTTTCTTTGGATTTGTAATTGACTCAACCCTTCTTTTCTTTTTCGTTTCAATATCTTTTCTTTTTTGGATATACGTGGACGAAGATAGAACTCCTCCTAGATTGGCTCGAACTTTTCTCATACCTGGAGTAACATTAGGGATAGGCGAAATCTGGTCAAGGGTTTTTCCCGGTGTAATATCCGGCTCGTCCCTTTTGCGTTTTTTTGGTTATTTGTTTGAGGGGAGTCTGGTTTTTGAATTATTTTTTCCTGGTGCCGTACTCCTGAACATCCTGGTTGAGGATCAGGGACATGAATATTTTGTTCCACTATTTCGTTATCAGCAGTCTGATGAATGGGATCTCTTGTTTGCTGAAGTAAAAATGCATAGTCCGGTATGATATCTGGGTTGAATGGTGATATCCCTGTTGCTTTAAAAGCCGATACTGCATTGTTCACAGTTGCGGATTTTCCCCAAGCATCCCCCAGGAGTTTACCAAATTGCAGCCTATTGAGTTTTTTATTAGGATCGGCTAACACCATTCGCGGGCAGGCCTCATAAAAGTATCCCTTGAGGCTCTTAAAGAATGCTCGATCTAGGGGTTGAAGATAATGGGTGCAATGGGGAGGCAAACAAAATATTATTATTTCTGTCTGCAAATTCCAAGGCGTCGATATTGGTGGTATGAGAAGTGTGACCATCTAAGATCAGCAAAACTTTTTCTGGTGGTTTGCGCAAGAAAAAGTGTTGTGTCAACCATTCATAAAATATTTTAGAGTTGACATACGCGGAGTTTTCGGACATGCATATTTGAGATCCTGGAGGCATCCCTTCAGCCCATTCACTTTTTTTGTTCTTCCCTTTCAAAATACAATAAGGGGGCAAAAACACCCCCTCTGCATTGCAACAAGCGATTACACTTATTGTTTCCCCTTTTTCACCAGGGCTTACGGCTGGTACGCTTCTAGAACCCGTTGCTGCAAGCACATGTTCAGCTCTAGTATTGAGTTGGAGTCCAGTTTCGTCGGTGTTAAAAAGGTGCCCAGGTTTGTCGAATAACTCATTTACGGTAAGAACATTCTCAAGTAATTCAAAGTATTTGAGCACAGTTTCCCTCGACATCCCTGTGGCTCTGGCTACAGAAGTGTTTTCTGCTTTACGAACGGTAATGTCTGGATTTCTTCGCAAGAATGACTGTAACCACACTCTGCCAGCTTTGCCTGAAAATAATAGAAATTTAGAAACATTAGCCTAATACCAAAACATATTAGAAACTTCTTACCGTCCTTAAATTTATGTTTAATTTCGAGCTTCTCTGCCAGATTAAACGCCAGTCTTCGCACTTCTTGTCTTATGGGGGCAAAGCCATGTTTCTGCAGTTTTTTAATATGTCTGGATAGCTTTTCTTAAGTAGATTTCCCCAAACAACTATCTGGGCCCAGCCGATCTGTTTTTTCTAAGATATTCGTTGAAATTCTACGTTTTAATGTCGTTTTTGGAATATGAAACGAATGAGCCTCTTCATTTAAACTCATTTCACCGCATATAACAGCAGTTATTGGTTGTTGTAAATTATCCGTAGACCATGTAGCCCTTAAAGGTGTGTTTCGTTTTCTTGTGTACTTGTTCGGCATTTTTCTGAAACCATAAAACCTTATTCCATCTCTCCTCGCAAATGCTGGTCCATCTCTCCTAAAATCGTAGGATAGATGGACCGGGCAATATTTACAAAACGAAACTTTATAGACTCTTGTTTTGAGGTTATGTATGCACCAGAAAGCGCCTCTTACTACTACTAAGCACTAAATTAGGCCAAAACTTACCTTAGAGTGAGTTAATTAAGGAGCAAAATATTCTCAGCAAAATTTTTCGTGTCGCCAAAAACAATGGCCCCATGTAACTAACAAAAACAATGATAAACAACGCAACAAGTTGATTTAAAAAGCGCGACTGTGAACTACGGCTATGCCCACGTGACCAGATCGGACATTGTTGCCACGATCCAAAAAATTTCGCGAGTAGTCCGTCTCTCCTGCTGTGCCATCTCTCCTCACTTTACCCTATATCGGAGACTAAAACAAAATATGAAACATAGTTTCCTTCTCGTCCATGCTACGAACCGGACATGTTAGAGTAGGATATATACTGTAGGTTATGCCATTTAATGTAAACTTCATTATAAATTGATTAACCGTACGGAGTTGAGCCAAAGTACGACATATTATAATTTTGAGTTTTAATATATTTTCTATTGTAGCAATATATCTCCTTATTCGACTTTTTTTGTAAAAAGTTTAGAAATTATTATTTAAAAAATGTATATTTAGATTTTACTTAATTTATAATTGACTTGATCTAATACAGTTCTTGTTAAAAGTAATAATAATACTATTTTTGTAATTTAATAAAAGCCTGTAAATCCAACCACAATTTTCACAAACAAATACAATTTGATTTCTTGTCAGTAGACTACAGTCTTTACAATCATCAAATAAAATATCAAGCCACAAACATTGTTTTAGTTTATTTTACAAGTTTTGTGTAGCATCTACAAAAAAAATCACTCAACTATATAGTACATTCAATACAGCAATTTAAAATAGCTGAAGTTTGTTCCAAAAATCTTTATTGACAAAATAGCATTGTACATTTATGTTAAAAAACATAATTACCTGATATCCTCAGCAAACAAAAATTTGTATAGAGTGGCTTTTCAGTCTAAAATAAATAGTAATTATTTTTCCAACTGTACTGCTAACACTATAGAATAACCTAAAATCACAATGAAAAACATGTCAAAAATTTTTATTTAAGTAATTGTCTAACAACTTTTGGTAAGTATTGTTCTATATAGAAATTTCCCAAGAGTGAAATGTTTTTTTCCATGAATCGTCAAACTACAATTGTCACAACTGTTTCTTTCAAGGTATAGATAAATACATAAGTAACATTTTTTCTTTTTTAAAATATGTAAAGCTCCTTTAATTTGGTGATAATAATTGTGACTTGTATTTAAGATCAAGTTACCCTCATCGTCATAAAAAACTATACATTTATCAAAATTCTTCAATTTTTCGAACAACTCATTCCTGAAAGAATATGGGCATTTTACTTCTACAATGGCTTCTTCTTCATCAATTATTCCATCAGGGCTAGCACCAAGAACTTCTGAATGTGTAAGCCATACGCCAGTTGTCCGAACATTTAAATTATAAATCTGCTTCAAATGATTTAGAGCATCTTTTTCATGAATTCTACCCCACTGGGTTGCTTTGATACCATCCAAATTGTATTCACCTGGAAAAATAATGAATTAATTATAATAAAAAATGTATGTCAAATTAAACTGGAAGTGCTACATAAAATACAATTTTTGAAAAGACTACTTTTTGAAAAATTAATTTTAGATTTTAGAGGATCAATAAGCAAATTATTGATAACATCTATGACTAAACTATGTAATAGATTTATGATTTATTACTCACCTAAGAGTGTGTTATACAAACACACTCACAGTTAATCTAAATTTACTCACAAGGTACCATTTTTCATTTGACACATGGCCAGTAGTGGTGACAGAGATTAGCTGATCATCAACAGCATATTTTTCTTTGAACACAGTCAATTTATCTGTGGCCTCCAAAAAGTCCTTGTAAGCAATCATTTCTTCAATTACCGGAAATCCATTTTCCAGCAAATTTATTGACTCCTCATTCAATAGCCAGGTAAAACCAACAGTATTTCCAAAGCTGTGTAGCCTTTCCTTCAATCTGTTGATTGATGCTTCTCGTACCCCACCTTCAAGAGGTGTATAGGGCTTTGGTGGGTAAAACCCTTCTGCAGATTTCACTGGCTCAACCTTCGGTTTAGGTAGTACCTCCTATGCACATGCTTTATCTGTTACAGATATATTGTAATGCCCAAAAAGTGCCAACACCGCAAAGTAACGGCATTTTATACCCCTGGGACAAGTGCAGGTGGCTTCTTTAATGTCACCATTCTTTTCCAACACTACAATAAAATTATAACCGGATTAATTCCATATTACATTAACAAAGGCAAATATACCTACCTATAGATACATTGTAGCTTTTGTCTTTCATACTAGCAAATACTTTCCCTCTGATTATCTGCAAATCAGAGTCAAAGTCCATTTTCTTCACATGACTGGATTCTAAGGCGTTTTCACCCATTTTTATAATTGTGTTGTCATCTATAAAAGCACTGATGCTGGAAAGTCTTAGGACATGTTTAAAAGCCATTATTTTCTGAACAACAAAAGGATCTGAAAATAAAACAAACACAAAGCTACTGCAAAAATAAAATAGACACAACCTCGACAAGTTTTAAAGCAGAATTAATATGTTAAATTAACTCACCTGGTGAAAACTAATCGAAACCACTTCAATAGCACGTTCCTTCCACAATATATTCAACTGAAAAATCTTATTTTATCATATAAACGACGAAAACACTAAATGAAAAATTGCTTATGGGCATTTACCGTTATCAACCAATTTGTTTGGAGTCGGTATAAGCTCCGCCCGTCTCTGTGACGTCAGACTTAGGCTGTCTATTCCAAAGACCTTGAGCGATACGCATCAGATGCCCGCTAATCGTAGTGGTGTTTACTTCATAGAGAACGACCATAAACCCGATTGTGCCAAATAATAACGATAATTCACGGTAAGTTATTTAGTTATTATTGTGTTATAAATAATGGTGGATGTTGTGAACTTATTTTGTGATAAACATAATTAGACTGACGATCAACGGTAGCAACAGGTTTTTATTAAAATTATGTGTTTGTATTTTGCAGCTTGATTCAACTTTTTAGTACTGGTCGGGCAAAATGAATAGTAACAATTAACTGTCTCAACCCTTATTTCGTGGAATCTACTCATATTAGTATTTTAAATGAAACTCACTGTTTCTAGCTAATTCCACAATATAATAAAAAATGTTGAAAATTAAAAAAAAAGTTTCAACAATTTGTATTATATTGTGGAATTAGCTAGAAACAGTGGGTTTCATTTAAAACACTAATATGCGTAGACTCCACGAAGTAAGGGTTGAGACAGTTAATTTCATTAAAGAATCTTCGAGAGAAGATTTGACCCGACTTTACCAGAAGTTACTACAAAAACGTTGCAAAACATTTGGTTTAACCAAGAAAGAGGTAATACCAAATTATGTGACTATAGAATGTCACACTAAAACAATACAAGCACAAAAAGCAATGAAATGTGCTCAACGAGTTTGGATAAAAGGAGAATGTAAGAAATGGTTTAATGTGAGAGACTCCTTAGACAACTACGTAAAAAATGTATATTCAGAACTCACGTTCCAATTACATCCAGTAGAATTTGACTGTTTAGATGACAAAATTAGCACAATGAAGCATAAGAAATTTAAGAGACAAGAACAAAAGCTACAGAAACTTGAACACACACAACATAAAATTCAATACTCTAAACATCATGAAACTGTAACTACCTATATACCAACACACTTTGCACCACGATTTGAAAACCTTTCAGACACTTATTTTACAGATAGTGAAATAGAATTTTTAAATAAAGGTTTAAAGTACAGGATACCACCAAAATTTACGAATAATATTAAACAAATTATAGCTACAGAGTCAGAAATAGCTTTAAAATAATTTTCTTTATGAGAAATTAAAAATTGCCAATTTAAATTGAACCTTCAAAAGTTAAACGTCAAACAAAAAATGACATTACAGTTTTTAATGCAATCAAAAAGAAAGTGGAAGATAATAACCTAACAGTTACAAAATCTGATAAGGGGAACACAACTGTCATTTTGACAACTGAAAATTATAATTCAAAAATATATAACTTTATAGAATCTAGCGATGTAAAAGTTCTTAAAGCAGATCCAACAAAAAAGTTTTCTAATAATGTAATGTAAGGGATATTGTTAATAATTCAAATTATCTTTTAAGTGATTACGAAAAGACGTCTATCATACATAAGAATCTTCATTGTCCACAATTATATGGAACCGTTAAATTACATAAAATAATGAAACCAATTAGACCTGTAGTTTCTTATGTTAATACTCCTAATAATATATTGGGAAAGAAGCTTAATAATATACTTACTTAATAGTTACGGATATGCATCTCAGTACTCAATTATAAATTCAATAGGACTATGTTCACTAAAATTCCTGCTAAAGAATGTCTAATACTTGTAAGAAAATTACTAGAAGATAAAAATATTAATCCAGGAATAATATCAGATATACTAAATTTATTATTCAAAATTAAGTTTACCAATGGGAAGCCCTATATCACCTATTTTGGTAAACATTTTTATGGACAGTTTAGAAAGAAAGATCTTTGAAAGTAATATTTCGAAAAATGTTTTATTTTAGTATAGATATGTAGATGACATATTAGCTTGTTTTATGGGTAGTGAACGACAATTAGATGTATTTTTCAACCACATTAATAATTTACACCCAAAAATTAAATTTACATTAGAAATTGAAGAAAACAACTCAATCAATTTTCTTGATTTAAAAATTAAAAGAGTTAATAATGTACTTGATTATTTAATTTACCGAAAACCAACACACACTGATGTGACAATTCCATATAGTTCCAATCACCCCATGTCACATAAACTAGCGGCATATAATTCAATGATACATAGAGCTTTTTCAGTTCCTATGAACAAATGTAATTTTGATAGAGAGATTAATACAATTAAACAAATAGCAACATCCAACGGTTATCCATTACATATGATAAATAAGCTAATTAATAAAAAAGAGGAAAAAGTGGCATAACAACTAATATTTCCTAAACAAACTGATGAAATAAAAACTTATAAAACCATCACATATGCAGGAAATATTTCTAATAATATTTCTAAGATAATATCTTTAGCAACGAATACAACACTTTCTTTTAAAACAGAAAGTAACGTTAGTACCAAATTGTTATATGTGAAAACAAAAATACCACCATTAAAGAAATCAGGTATATATAAACTCAAATGTTCAGAATGTAATGCTGTCTATTTGGGTCAGACCCTTAGAAATTTTGAAATCCGATACAGTGAACACTTACGAGCTTACAGATTAAAACAACCAGATAAATCCTACTACGCAAAACATCTTCCTTCCTTCCTTCTAGCCGTTTTCTATCCGTTGGATATAGGCCTCTCTCAATGTTCTCCAGGTTTCCCTGTGTTGTGCAACCTGATACCAATTTAAACCTGCTGTGCGTTTTATATCGTCGTACCAACGCTGTTGAGGTCTGCCAACGTTTCTCATCTCGTCCCAAGGTCTCCATCTAGTCACTTTGCTGCTCCAGTTGTTGTTGTTTCTAGCAATATGCCCAGCCCAGTTCCATTTGAGTGAGGCTATTCTCTTTTCGATGTCTTCGATTTTTGACGTTCTCCTGATCCATTCGTTAGTTTTTCGGTCTTTCAGTGTTACTCCAACTATCTTTCTCTCTGTTGCTCTTTGATGTGTTTTGAGCTTGTTCAAGTTCTTTTTTGTCAAGACCCAAGTTTCCGATGCATATGTAGACACTGGCAGGACACATGTATTGTATACTTTTGCTTTTAGTTTCATTGATAGATTTGACTGAAACACCTTTTTTAGTTTGCTATATGTTGCCCATCCTAACCGTATTCTCCTATTGAGCTCTGTATTGTGGCATTCCTTACTAATTGTTATTTCTTGGCCTAGATAAATGTACGACGCTACTTTTTCGATTAACTGGTTCTCAATGGTTAGTGTATTGGTAATTGTATCTTCGTTTGTCATGAATTTGGTTTTATTTATGTTTATCTCTAGTCCAACCTTGCTTGCTTCATGGTATAGTTTCTAAATAATGCCTAGCAGTTCTGCCTCGGTTTGAGCGAATATGACGATGTCATCTGCAAATTTCAAGTTGTTCAGTTTTTCGCCTGCTATGTTTATTCCGCTGTCTTCCCAGTGTAAATTTCGAAATACATCTTCGAGAACTAGCGTGAATAATTTTGGAGATATTACGTCCCCTTGTCTCACTCCTCTTCCAGTCTTTATCTCATTTGTACCTGTTTGCATCCTGATCTTCATTTTAGAGTTTACGTAGATGTGGCTTATGATGTCGATGTATCTTTGATCGATTATGGCTTTTTTCATTGCTCGGATTACCGCCCAGGATTCCACCGTGTCGAAGGCCTTCCTAAAGTCAACAAATGCCATCCATGTTGTGATGTTGTACTCCGTGGCTTTCTCTAATAATACTCTGATTGTATGTATGTGTTCTATTGCACTCATATTTTTCCTAAAGCCAGCCTGTTCTTTCGATAAATATGCCTCAAATTTATTTTCTAATCTAATGGTAATTATTTTCATGAATAGCTTATAGATCTGTGAGAGAAGACTTATTGGTCGGTAATTTTCAAGACTGGCCGGATCTCCCTTTTTATAAATAAGGATAACTATGGAGGTATATCAGTCTGTTGGAAAGGTTCCTTCATTCAGGCATTTGTTAAAAAGCGATTTTAGTTGTTCCATTAGAATTTTTCCTCCTTCCTTCAGCATCTCTGGCAGTATACCATCATGTCCTGCTGCTTTTCCGTTTTTGGTTTGTCGCAGTGCTCTATTGATTTCCTCGATCTCGATTTCTGGAAGGTCTTCGGATCCAACATTCATTATTCTTCTCTTCTCCTCGCTTTCTGCCTCCTTTTGTCTCGTGTGTGAGCTGTATAGTTTTGTGTAGAATTCCTCAGTAACCCTCATGATTTCTTGTCTATGAACGACTATATTTCCCTCTTCATCTACTTGACACCAATCATTCATTGACACCTAACACAGAACTAGAAGTGCTGCATATTTGTGAAAAGAAACAAGCACTGGATTTCCTTGAAGAATTGGAAATTAGAAGACATTTAAGAAACCCACAATATGAAGTTGTCAATGGACAGATAAATCTAGGGAGTTCTCCACTAATAAACTGTCTTTGTTCTAAATTAACCCTTTTTACTTGGGCTAATTAGAGGGAATGTATGATATCTGGTTATTCGAAGGACCACTACGGTTGTTTTTCACTGATGTAAAGCTGAACCGTAGAATGAAATTAAAACACTTATATCACGTTATGATTTATATTGTCATGAATTTATAATTTTATTTATTTTGCGTCGACAATTAAGACTTCACTTGTTATTTACGCGATGAATGAAGGTATTTTGCACATACTATGACGATTTATGAGATGACTAAAGCTTAAGGACACATGTTTGTTCCCGGTATGAAAACGCCGGGTGCTCTTCTAAACTGAGTACCTTTGTGTACCACGTTCAATGATGAAAGAAGGTGAATGTAGGGTATATGGCGTATTTATACGTCGGTTGACGTAGGGTCCACTTGGTCGCGTCTAACCAATGGGATACGAGTATTTTAAAATGTAATGTTCAAACACAAGTGAAATTGCCAGTTGGAGATATGTTTTTTTTTGGGCTTGAAACGGTTTCGTAGAAACAGATAACAGGGTTTGGTCGAGCGTTTTTATGAAGAGATAAGATGTCGGGGACTTTGATATGTTCAGTGGAATTTCAGAAAACGATATTTATCTGTTTTTCTTGGGTGTAAATTTAAATGACTTTTTTGGTGATGTAAAGAAATATTAAATGTTGAAAATAAGGATATATTTAGTTATATGTTTTGAGCATAATATTCGAATTGTAGTATACAGGGGAAGTTGAAATAAAATCACGGGAGAATTTGGTAATTAAAAACCAAATTCGAACAGTCTTCTTAAGTGATAATTGTAAAGATCAGCAGATATAGTTTTCCTGGTTTTCTATATCATTGCACAGTTATACTGATCTTAATTGGAAAAATGATATCCAGGATATCACCATAGGGCTAATAATATCTAAGCTTCAATATTTGTAATATCACATCTTCTTCTTTTTTCTATTAACATATATTAAGTTAATCACAAGTAAGGTCACTTCTTGGTCTAGCCAAAAATAACTACTAAACATCAGGTAGGCACCAAATGAAATGTAACTTCCGTCATTCTGACGATGATATTGATTTATTGAAACAATTGTCAATTTTTTAGAATTTTCAACAATTTTTATTATATTGTGGAATTAGCTACAAACAGTGAGTTTCATTTAAAACACTAAGAATAGTATCAAATTTGCCCGTCTCATTATTTTCCTATTTGCTTTTATTAATTTTAAAATTAAATAAATTTTCTTTATTTTTCAGATGGTGTATAATTATAAAAGAAAGACTGACAGGGCCAAATGGTCCGAGGATAATTTAAAACGTGCCATTTTAGAAGCAAGCAGAACCTCAATTTTAGATGGAGGTCGAATGTATGGAATTGCCTACGCAACCTTACACCCTTACACAAACATGTAAAATCAGGTTGCACAGAAAAAAAGTTGGGTAGGTTTTCAACTGTTTTTCCCCAGAAGAAGAAACTGAATTGTTAAATTATGTGCACAAGATGGACTCTATTTTTTATGGTTTCACACGGGTAGAATTTCTTAAACTAGCTGGAGAGTTTGCTAGAATCAAAGGAAAAGGGGGATGCTTTAAAGAAAATGTTGCGTATAAAGGATGGTTTAAAAACTTCTAACTTAGACATGCAAATTTGGCACTAAGAGTCTCAGAACCAAGATCAGTTGCTAGAGCTAAGGGTTTCAACTGTGAAGCTGTAACCAGATTTTACGATTTGTTGCAAACAATTTTGGAACAAAACAAAGTTGCTCCCGAGATGATTTTTAACATGGATGAAACTGGGGTTAGAACAACATCCACAAAGCCTCCAAAGATTTTGTGTAAGTCAGGAAAAAAGCAAGTGGGAATAATTTCTAGTAATGAAAGAGGCGTCCTAACAACGGTTGTTTGTTGCTGCAGCGTTACAGGTTCGTTTATTCCACCTATTTCCATCTACAAGAGAAAAATATTTGATCAAAGATTACTAGATGGAACTCCGCCAGGCTCCGAAGCATCGGTCACAGACAGCGGATGGATCAACGCCGACCAATTATTGAATTGGTTCAAGACTTTTGTTCAAAAAGTGTATCCCACCCCAGGAAAGCTTTGTTAATTCTTGACAATCATGAGTCACGCAAAAGCAATGAAGCTCTTGATTTTGCTTGAAAAAATCATGTTATATTTCTATGAGATTGAAAGATTGAGATTGAGATTAGGATTGAAATTAATGGTTTTCAGAATATCCAGGACGTGTAATAGGCCAGTTTTATGTGGCTAAACTCATTTCTGCAGGTTACCTAAAAGGAGCAACTCCAGCTAATGCAATAAGTGGTTTTCGATCTAGTGACATATATTCATTCAATAGACATGCAATAAGCGATGAGCATTTTGTCCCATCTGAAGTTTATGAAACCAGAATTGAAGACATGCCAAAATCACCAAATGAAGAAGATCAAATTTTAATAGAATCTGAAGAACCTGTTAATGATGCAAACAAGTCAGATATAGATATTTTGAAAGATATTCGACCCATTTCAAAGCAAGTAAATAAAGGAAACCTTATAGGTCGAAAAACACAGAAGTCTGAAATCCTCACAAGTACCCCAATAAAAGAAGAACAGCGCCAAAAATTTGAAGCTGCTTCAGCAAAGAGAAAAGTTTTTTCTAAAGATACAAGTATTGCAGGTTCATCAGGTTTAAGAAAAATAAACGGTTTTAAAGATTAAAACTAACTTTTCCGCATCTGTGAGATGCCCTGAATAATATTCTATCATAAAATTGTCAATTGTATACTCTTCGGTGGATATCTCGTGCTAACAAACCGAAATTTCTCCAAAAATGCAGTATATTTGGATTTATAGGACCTTGAAAAATATCCAATTATAAAACTGGCCACTTCTATACACCCCGGAGGCTATATCGTACTAACCTGAAATTTCTCCAAAAAGGACAAAAAATGTGGCACTTCAGGTACCATAGCATCCGTTGTACTAGCTCTGGTAAGCTAAAAATCAATAAGCTTCATCTATAAGACGCCGTGAACAATATTCTATTATAAAATGGGTCACTTGTATACACGCTGGAGGCTGTATCGTGCTAGCAAACTGAAAATTCTCCAAAAATGACAAAAATTTGGTACCTCAAGTACCATAGCACTCGTTGTACAGGCTTTAGTGAGCTGAATCTCAATGGGGTTCATCTTTAAGACGCCCTGAATAATATACAATCATAAAATTGGTCACTTGTATATGCTCCATCGTGCTAACAAACTGGAATTTCTCCAAAAATGACAAAAACGTCGTACTTAAACTACTATAGCACCTGTTGTACTGGCTGTGGTGAGGTGAATATCGATAGGGTCCATCTGTGAGATATTCTGAATAATATTCAATCATAAAATTAGTGACTTTTGCACTCCGGAGGCTGTATCATGCTAACAAACTCAAATTTCTCAAAAAATGACAAAAATGTCGTACTTCAAGTACCATAGCACCCGTTCTAGTGGCTATTGTGAGTTGAAAATCAATACGGTTCATCTGTGAGATGTCCTGAACAATATTCAATCATAAAATTGGTGATTTGTTGTACTCCGGAGGCTGTATCGTGCTAACAAGACATGTAACGGAAAGTGGCCGACGACAACGACGACGACGACATACACACAGGTTTTTTTCCTAAAAAAACATTTTTTCGTGTTGTTCTTGATGAAAAACGTGAAATTAACTTTTTTGTGGGTAAACCAATACTTTTCTCGCATATAGATAGGTTGGGCGGAAAAGTAAAAATGTTTTACCCATAACAAAATATCCCAAACCCCAAGATATTGAAAACAAGGATTATCATTGCACAGTGTGCGCTGAGAAATATGTAGATCCACCTACAGAAGATTGGATACAATGTTCCACATGTCAAGAATGGACTCATGAAGGTTGTTCTTCTTACTCGGGACATGGTTTAAACTTTTGTGACCTGTGCGATGACTATCTCACCTATTTTGTTTTAGTATTATTTTTGCCCGCTCAAAGATTTCGGTTTGCCCGCCGTAGCAAGGCAAAACGGATAAAGAACATTTGTTTTAAGTTTTTTTATATTAGGGGCGTTACTTTTGTTGTTTTTAATATTCTTAAAAATAAAAATGTGTTATTAATCAATGTTTTTGATATATGGACTTAAACAAATTGTGATAAGCGAAATTTTTTTTTTTGAAGCTTACCATCCATCTTGCCCGTCCGTCCCCTATCGATGAAACCATGAATTTGTCGGGGGTAATACCACAAGAGCTCAGATTTAGCCAGATATTTTTTGTGGTTGTTTTCGAATACTTACTTTCATTGGCAATTTAACTCGATCTGTTCAGGCAAAATCACTCGAGCTACGCTCTCGTGATTTTGCCAGAACAGCTCTCGTTAAATTGCCAATGAAAGTAAGTATGAGAAAACCACCGGAAAAAATATCCTGCTAAATCTGAGCTCGCGTGGTATTTGGTAAGACAATCCCATGAATAAAAAACTCAATTCAATTAAACTTTATTTAACAAACTAAATGAACAATGTGTAGAAACATAATGTTTAGAAAGAACAATTGTTAAAAATACAATTATTATATACAATTGGTCCAGTAGACATTTGCTCCTTTACTGATGTAGACTTTGTTGTTGACATTGACATGGATGTTGTTGGCACTGTGGCTAATTCATTATTCAAAGCTTTATCTCGGAGATTTGTCACAAGATGCGAATGATGCTCATTATCAAGTTGTAGATAAGGCTTTATAGACTTCGAAGAGGAATGTCCAGTTATTTTAATTAATTCTTGTTCATTAATACCTGCCTTAGCTAAAGTTGATACGGCGCTTGAGCGATGAGAATGATTAGAAATTTTTTTATTCTTGCTAAATGCTAGGGTTGCTACGGTAACGTAATTTATCCGATATTTTTATCCACTTGCAAACTCTCTTCCTTCCTATTTAGCCGACAGCAAACTACGATTTTTGTATTCACAAATAGGAATTATTATACATGAATGGGATTTCTCCTTTTTGTATCTAATAAAAAGATACGTACTATAAATGGGTTGTATCTAACACTCCCACTTATAAGGAGGAAAGTGTTGTACCCGTTTTCCTCTAATTGGTTACGCCTCTGGCCGTCACGTATCAGAACAAGTGTACCGGGCCGAAACGGTAGAAGCGCGCGCCGCATGTGGAAGTGACATGCGCGATAGGACAGACTTTCCATTTTTATTCGTAGACACTCATTCGTAGATAGACAGACAACATAACATGTTTATTTTATTTTGTAACTCAACATACAGTCCATTTATACATTGTTTTTACTTTAATTAAAAGTTCAAAAAAGGTAGTGTGACAGTTTATTTGTAATAACACCATAAAGTACCAGCTGCAACGAGTTGAATACTCAACAGAAAGTAGGTAGAGAAAAAAAGAAAAAAGCATTATTAATAATTAATTCAAATTAAAATTATTATGCTTATATTATTTTGGGAAAACATTGTTATGGTCCAACATTCGTTGTATGGATTGGGAAAACCCCAAAAGAAAACTGTAATCAAATCAAAAATATTAATAATTATAATCTTATCATCTATGTCCTTGATTTTCATCATGCCTATTTTAAAACGTAGTTCCTAGAACTTAAGAAAAGGCAGAGATCCCGTCAGAGCATCTGCTAATTGGTTACCTGTTAAAATATGTTTTAAATTACATTTTTATTTAGGGTAAGTACGGTAGAGATGCTGGTATGGGAGAGATGCCGATTGCTTATATCTCGGACTGTATTCGCCTACAAGGCCGAAGCCGCGATCTACGGCAGTCACGTACCAACGCTTGTTACAGCCGGTTGTCGCTATTGCGCAATCTTGAAGCATTTCGATTTAGCCTAATATTCTTTATTTTGGTGCAGTGATAAGTTTTTCGGAGCATAAAGTAAGTAGACCTTATATACCTAATTAATGCCCAGGTGAAAATTTTAAATGCTCGACGTGAAAGAACATGTAAAGAGGTTATACGTCTTTGTATTCGTGCACTATTTGGATCAATTTCAACTGTGATACGGCTGTCGGCATCCCTCCCGGAAAATCGGGATAGATGCTGATTTGAGTATGGGTGAGATGCCTTGCTAATTTAAAACTATTTAATTGCAGCAATGGCAAGCAATTACGAAAGAAGGTGTCCCAATAGGGGTAGATGGAGCGAAGAAAGTTTGCAGGCGGCTATAAAAAGCGTGGCGGAAGGAATGGGTGTAAATGAAGCTTCTAGGGTGTTTAGCATTCCACCAAGAACTTTAAAACGTAGAGTTACATCCGGCAATTCCAAAAAAGTACGAATGGGACCTGACAGTTCACTTGGTGAAGAAGCTGAAATAAAAATGGCTGTTCACATAAATAAACTGCAAGCAAGAGGATTTACACCAACGAGAACTGAAGTTAGGCGCATGGATTTTCACCTGGCCGAGTAATAGAAAATACGCCATAAATCTGACAGACAAGCTGAGCTCGCAGGTTACGACTAGCTAACGTCCTTTTTACGAAGACATCCTGAACTGGCCATGAGAAAAGGTGAAGCCTTATCCCGCAGTAGAAGCTTCAGCGTGGTTAAAAATATAGTTACAAACTACTTTGAACTGCTGGCTTCTACAATGGAGGAACACCAGTTGTTCGACAAACCCGCTTGTGTTTACAACATGGACGAGACGGGGCTCCAGCTAAACAACCGCCCAGGCGAAGTCATTGCCAAAAAAGGCTCTAAAGTTGTGTCTACTTTGACAGCTGCGGAACGGGGCGAAACAATAACAGTTATAAGCTGTTGCAATGCGGAAGGCACTTTCTTGCCGCCTGCGTTCATTCTCAAAGGTAGAAATAAGAAACTAGAATTCGAGGATGGAATGCCGCCCGGATCTATTGTGTACATGAATCAGAAGTCAGCCTACATCAACACAGAGATTTTTCTCGAATAGCTCAAGTTTCATTTCCTCCCAAGAAAAACTGCGGGAAAAGTGCTCCTAAATCATGATGGCCTCGGATCTCACTGCAGCTCAGTGGAAGCTCTGACATACGCTGATGAGAATGACATAATCCTGCTTTGCCTTCCTCCACATACTACCCATATCTCCAACCTCTCGATAGATCCTTTTTTAAGTCGTTGAAGGCAGCATTTTATCAAGCTTGTGATACTTGGGTTACATCCATTGCTGATAGAAAAATCGGAAGGCTACAATTCGGACGACTCCTAGGTGTTGCTTTGGGGAAAGGCTGCAAGTGTTCAAAATGCAACATAAGGTTTTAAAGTGGCTGGAATTTATCCGTTCAATCCGCAAAGTATCCCGGACTACGCCTATGGATGTACCGATGTGGGAATACAAGAAACGTCTGCGAAAATGCTGTGCCAAAGGAGGAACGAATTACCAAAACCCAACCTTCAACTTCACGTGCTACCGATTTAGCTGATGAGCCTATAGTTCAAACCCAAACATCTACTCCTCCAAAAATTACGCCTGGAAAAGCCTTGGATATTATATATCCTATTCCAACTACTGCTGTGCTAAACGATAAAAGAAAAGGAGTGAATCTCGCAGATATTTTAAATAATGCAGAAGCTATAGAAAGGCGCAAAAGCATTCAGAAGCACCAAACAAGTGAATCTCAACAAAACAAAACGAGGCATAAAGGCAGCTAAAACACCTGTGGTATCTAAAAAGGAGAAATTTACTGCGAAAACGGTGCCAAAAGGAGAACAGAAGACCCTAAAACTGCAGGTAGTGTAGTCCAGTGACGAAGATTGAAGCTTGTATCTTCATGATAGCAGTTCAGATTTGGAAAATCATGTTGACGCAACCTGCACTGGATGTGGCGAAGAGTATACGAAAACAGCTAAAGATGAAGATTGGATTCAATGCATTCATTACCAGCAGTGGGTGCATGAGGGATGTACCAAGTATCAAAATACGTGCGAGATCTGTGTTAAAGTGCTTATTAAGAGGCGTATAGTGTAGTGGCATCTCTACCTAAACCTGATGGTGTCTCTCCCGCAGGGTTAGGCAGAGATGCCGATTTGCAGAGTTTTGAAAAATGTTTTTTTAATATTTGTTATATGTTTATTGCGGAATAAATCTTATGTTTCTGTTTTGATAAATAAATGTTGAATCTAACGCCGTATTTTTTGATTATGATTTGGAAGCATTAATCAAAGTCGATATGAAAAATCGGCATCCCTCCCGGACTTACCCTACTTGTTCTATTCCATGATTCTGCCTTATAGCGTCACAATGGAAGTTTATTCTATCGTTCCTTGTGTTACCGGTGTTGCATATGCCAAGCTTTTAAGATATCCCCAAAAAATGAAATCCATTGTATTTAATTCAGGGGAACGTGGTGGCTATGCAACTGGACCACCCCGACCAATCCACCAATTAGGAAACATTTTATTAAGATGATTTCTTACATCACTTAGGAAGTGGGGTAGCGCTGAAAAGCTTGGTACATGCAACATCGCGGTAAACACAAGGAACGAAATGATCGATAGAATAAACGTCCATTGTGGCGCTATAAGGCAGAATCTTGGAATGCTCTTCCAAGTTCAGATAAATATTCTCCGTAGACTCCCGAAGTGTGTAGAAGTGCAATATGCCCACTTCAAACATTTATTATAGTTTTTTTTTAAAGTAATATCTCATCCATACCTCAAATGTGACTAGTATTGCAACAATGAAAAACTCAAAGTCAAAATGTCACAAATTTAATTTATTATACTGAAGTGCTGAGCTACTAGTTTCGGCCCACAATGGCAATCTTCAGGCTACAAAGAATGTTTGGGTAAGGAAGAAAACATTAAACAATCTGTATATCTTACCTAAATGATTATAATTATTAGTGGGGCAACAAACGTCCACACATAGCGCCGATGAAGGGAAGGATGTAATTTAGGTTACTGGAAAGCGCAACAACTATAAACGCATGTTACCACCGAAATAAAAGCTAACGATACAAATTGTGGTAAAAGTTAGCGTAAACAAAATTTACTCTGTGAAAAAGAAGAAGAATAGTCAATAAACTAAAAGTAGTAGTCGAGTCAAAAGATGAAAAAGATGATTATGACTGTAGTATTCAACTTAAAAAGAGTGAATCAAACTGTAAACAATTGTAAATACAGATATTTCTATAGTAACTTACATATAGTTGGTAAAATATTATTAACAGCGATTTTTACAATAACAATATTTGACAATATTAAAACTACCCAAAAGCAAAGGTGTACACCAAACAATCAAAATGGGAGATTGAGGAAGATGTACAATTTTTCTTTATCCATACATCTTCCTCAATCTCTCATTTTGATTGTTTGGTGTACTCCTTTGCTTTTGGGTAGTTTTAATATCGTCAAATATTGTTATTGTAAAAATCGCTGTTAATAATAATATTTTACCAACTATATGTAAGTTACTATAGAAATATCTTTATTTACAATTGTTTACAATTAGATTCACTCTTTTTAAGTTGAATACTACTGTCATAATCTTCTTTTTTATCTTTTGACTAGACTACTACTTTTAGTTTATTGACTATTCTTCTTCTTTTTCACAGAGTAAATTTTGTTTACGCTAACTTTTACCACAATTTGTATCGTTAGCTTTTATTTCGGGGGTAACATGCGTTTATAGTTGTTGCGCTTTCCAGTAACCTAAATTACATCCTTCCCTTCATCGACGCTAAGTGTGGACGTTTGTTGCCCCACTAATAATTATCATCATTTAGGTTAGATATACAGATTGTTCAATGTTTTCTTCCTTACCCAAACATTCTTTGTAGCCTGAAGATGGTCATTGTGGGCCGAAACTAGTAGCTCAGCACTTCAGTATAATAAACTAAATTTGTGACATTTTGACTTTGAGTTTTTCATTGTTATAGTTTTTTTTGTTTTTATTTCATAAGTTGTAGGCTAACCAACTAAATTTTTCTGCATTTAAATTTTTTCCTTATGTAAGTAAAACGATGTTCCACAGTAATGCAGTTCAATTAGAAATGTCTGAGTGTGTTTTAATACCTCATGTAAGTATTTTCAATAAATAATTACAATTAATGATAATTTTTTTCAGAATGTTTCTTTATGGCGAACGGTTTCCTTGGCATGTACAACGATCTAAAAATCTACATATCTCCTAAATCATAAATTTTATCGAGACAAACAAAGAGTAAGTACCTTTTTATTAAAAAATCTATTGAAAAATTAATTTTTGCTATTTTTAGATTGTCCCTGTAAAATTTACGGATTGTTTACTATTGGGCATGAGCCGCCCCTGGCCTTCAGTTAGTAGTGTAGAATTATTCATGCCGTCAAACACACTACATGGATATACGTAATCATACATTAAAAATTCATAATGTTCCAATGTATAATTTAGAAAATATACTTAAATATAAGTTCTGATTTCGCAACTTTAAAGGCCTATAACTCGAGAGGTCGTATGAGAATTTTTTTTATGTCACAGCATTACTTTCACGTCATCTACTCGCTCCCGAATTTTTTGCATCAAGCCCCGGAACACCCCGTACTATAGAGTGACTTTTCATGATTTGATTTATATGCCATAGACAGTTAGTGTTGGGATTTTTCGGTGTGGTGGTTTTTGTGGGTGTACTCGCTTCACTCGGCAACTACTGTTGCTGTGTCACCACAGGCCTGAGGAGGGAATACTCCCTACTTTTCTTGTTTCGACGAAAATAATGACACATTGAACTTGTTCAGTTTCATTTCTTCGCTTATCTAATTATAATTGCTCAATTACTGTCACTAAGCATTTAACAACAAAACATTTTTCCTTCAAGCTTCAAGCAATCAATTAGTGTTACAACAGAAAAAAAACTTAGAGAAGAATAATAATTTGGCTAATCTGGAATCACGATGAACAACTTTTTACTTCTCTAACAAATGCAACCAATATTTCACAATTTCATATAATCTAATGTTTATAATGAAAACTAATATTTGTTTTCATGTTAACTTTTTAGAAAAAAATTCAATTCACTTATTTATATTGCGTCGTTACTGTCCTAAAATTAATATTACCCTCCTCAATTATTCAGTGCTCGTTTTTCACCCCATCCAAATAACCATTAGATTATCACTTCTCCATGTAAAGCTGCTCTCCTGCTCCTCGATGGCGCCGGACCCTCCTTCACGCACTTTAAGACTAGATCCCGAACTTCCCCGCTTTCCCACCTAAACAAAATAAAGGGTGCATTATCCACGTTCTTTTCTGTTCTCCTAGTCGAGATAGCGGGTTCGTGACGTAACGCTGCCACAAATGATAGACGGCTGACAGCTATCAAGAAATTGTGACTGCAAGTTGACCAATCTTCTTTTGTCATATGTTTAATATTAATGTTTGCATTTTGTATTGTAGAGGAAATAGGAAAAGGATGGTCGCCGGTGGGCGTGGCAAATTGTAGCATTTCAGTTCAGTGGAGCTTATAGAATATATACACAGCGGCGTGTTAGTATGAGGGCACGGAAATATTAATAAAAAGTTATTAAATGTTAGGGATATTATTTTCTCTACAACTGCTATGAAAAGTAGCATATTTCTCATAGCTTACTTAATTTTGAAACCATATATTGCTCATACTGTGAGAAATGTCATTTCTCACGGCACCTTCTTCCCCACACTACATACATTTATGAAGAATCCAGTGTGGGATCCTCGATGCCTAGTCTTTTTCTACACTATTTACTTGTATTCTTTACATTTGTGCCGTGGTAGAAAAAATATATTGTGCAACATGTGGTAAAAATTATTTTCTCACTCGTAAGAATTGTGGGAAAAGTTGATCTCTTCCAACTTGTAGCATAATATACTATTGCATTATTTATTTAATAGATGAATCAATTTTGTTGCGTCTGACTTCATATTTTGCATAATTACAAATTATGATTTGTTCCTTTATTTTAACATTTTTTGTAAGTTATTTTAGTTTTCGTATTCTGAAAATTAAAGGAGGGAAGATAAGAAAACAATTTTAAATAAACAAAAGTTAAAGTTCTTTAAATTCATAAGTATGGTACAATTAAATATCTGAACAACACCAAAGAGATATTTATAACGTCACTTTGAAGAGTATAGTGTTGCGCGGATGTGAAATCTGGAAATGCGCTTCTGGAGAAGATCGGATGGTATCTCAAAAATGCAAGGAATTAGAAAAGAACGAATAGGGGAACTCATTAGAAGCAACAATAGTAGATGATATACAAAGAACACAATAAAATTGGTAAGTACATTTACAGAGAATGGCAGACGAAATAATTCTTGAGCAAATGTTGAATTACATACCCCTCGGAAGGATTAAAAGACGCAGACCAAACATAATATGGATGGAGGTATAATTAAAGCCATGTTAGAAAGAGACTCAAGACCAGTGAGACTGGTTACAAATAGTAGCATAGGCTATTACAACGCCATACAGATGGTAACAGAGGACGTGGACGACTACAACTAAAAATAATTAACAGAGGTAGAAGAATGGAAAGAAGATGAGGAAGTCAGAGGTGCAAGATGGAAGAAAACCGAAATAAATGGAGACTAATAAGTGAACTTCAATCGTAAATATAATGGTCTGATCCCCTATTTAGAAAGCAAAGCAGGACATGACAACTAGGTATAGTAGTTCTTGATCTCATGGGACCCAAATCCCTCGTTCTTTGACTTTTTTGGCTTTTGCATATTTCCATGTGACTAATCCTTTGTTGATCAGAGTGTAGAAGAGTTAAGTTGAATCATAGTTCTTGATCTCATGGGACCCAAATCCTTCGTTCTTTGACTTTTTTGGCTTTTGCATATTTCTATGTGACAAATCCTTTGTAGATCAGAGTGTAGAAGAGTTAAGTTGTATCATACACAAGAGCTAAATTTTTACCCTGTAAAACTCTAGAACTTAAAGTTTTGTTCATTTTCCAAGAAAACAACTATTCCTTCGACAACAGGCCTTGTCTGGCATTCTTTTTTTAACGCATCAAGTTAAAAAAATTACGATAAAATCGAGAAGGGTGTTCAGAGTGGGAGTATTGAATTAGACCGAATGTTTACTTTTCAAAATCAAAATCAGAAAACATTTCAGAGTTTCCTACACATTTCCCAAAATTAATTTAATCGTATTTAAGAAAATAATATCCCTGCATTTTACATAATTTTTTTCATTCATATGATGCAAATTTCAATATTTAGATTATGATACTTACAGTAAATATTCCCACAACCGCCGCCACTGGATTGGGTCCATTCTTGTAGAAGATAGGAGGCTGCGTGAAGACTCTTACGTCGTCCTTAGTAACCGTTAGGGTATGCAGATTTATTGATGAACAACAAACATGTAGTTCGCGCGGTTTAAGAGAACCATCTTCGCCGTTTTCATCAGGAGCTTATAAGTCTATGGAGGTATAATATTAATATGGTGAATGCATATTTGAATCGTCATGCCGTAATGAAAGTTGCCTATACCGTAGGAAATACAAATATAATTATTTGAGAGAATTATTGATATTTATGTTGATAATGATTAATATATTGATAAATGGTTCATAACCAGTATTTTCACAAATAGTTTGTCTAATTTCGATAGCTTTATCCTGTAAATGCAGAGTAAATAATGTTTTTAATTTAAAAGTTTCTGTGAAAGGTATATATGTTACAGACCGTTTATGGAAAATAGACTATATATAAAAGGACTAGTCCGTATATAAAAAGACTGAGGGTATTAGTCCATATGTGCAAAAAACTTGTCTTTTAATGAACTGTCTAGTCCGTTTGTAAAAGGTCTAGTTTATTTATATACGGCCCAGCTGCACCTACGCCATATGTATATTTCTAAGATATATAAACACAATTTTTTTTATTTATTTATTAGAGAAATGAGTTAAACATAAAAATACGTATGTAAAGAATACAAATCAGGACATTTCATTTTTTTTATTTGTTTGTACAACTTAAGCTATTATGGTATTTAGAATTACACAATACATTACCTTTTCGACAAGCACATTTCTTTGATTGACATTTACCCTTACAATTACATTTTTTAAAACTTTGCCCATGTCCTGTCGATTGAGCAGTAGCCACCGATCTATAAGAGGGATTTTTGTTATTCGATAAGAGGAAAAAGGAAAACTAATATTTGTCTATTTTCTGTGAGATTAAATAATTGTATATAATTTTTGGAATTCGACTTACGTTAGATATATTTTTGTAATAGATTTGAACAACTTATTGAAATTAAACTCATTTAATTTGATTAAATTTTTTATTTGTGATAGTGACATTTGTGGATTCTTGGTGACAGAATGCTTTTTGAAATTTATTGAATGTCAGAAAGAAATTGAATAGTCTTTAGAATACTGAACAAACAGCAACAGTATAGTAATAGGTAGATCAAACAGAAAAAATTAATAATCAATATTTTATTTAGACAATACTTTCAAATCTTATAAATTTTTTTCTATTTTATGGCGCATTGAACCCACCCTGAGATGAGAGTGATTCGAATATTTTACAGTAGATTTATCTTTCAATAAATTATAGTTTTTTTTGACAAAATTTTTCCAAATTAATAAAGCTATAAATATATTTGAAAAAAACACACTTGACTCACCAAAATAAGTTTTGAAAATTGTCCATCAAGAACAACACAAGAGTTTTACAGGAGCATGAAATTTATTAATAAAAATTGAGAAGAAAACAATTTTCTGACAGTCTAAACATTTAAAATGATCAAATCTACAATATTTTGTAGAAATGTAAAAACTTTGAACTAGCACAACAATTAAAATACAGTCAGAATGAATATTAAAAACGATATACCAAGGGAGAAAGGTATCTATTTCAAAGTCAGTAAGTATTGGTTTTTGTCACGAAACAAAAATAAGACCTAATCTTCTAATGATATTATTAGCAATTTAGGTATCGAATATATTTATACAGTGATGATATGAATTGGTGTTGTAAAGGAATATACAGAGTGATGTATGAATATTGAAGTCAAGAAATGAAATAATTTAGTTATTCTACAAGTTAATAGATAGGTATAGATTTTGCCAAGTCCATCAAGATCAGACTTTTTTTAGACAGTTATTAAAATTTCTATGTATGTGACACATCTCAAGAAAAATCTCTTATTGTAATTTTTTTCCCTTGCAAGTATTTTAGTATTATCAAAACTCATAGTATGATTACCAACAATAACGTGTTTCGCCAATGAACAAGACAACTTTGCAGTATTACAGTCGCTCTTATGTGAAGTCAGTCTGCCAGATAAACATCTAGAAGTCTGGAATATATAAATTTGATTACATTCGTTACAAGGAATGCTGTAAACAAGATTAGACACCTCGCCTATGTCCAACCTTGACTTGACCTTAGTGTAAAGGTTGTTAATTGTAAGTAACTTATAGGTTGGAACCTTAACAGTAGTTGAACCCTTCAAAACTTTAAGCAGGTCAAGTGTTAAACCAGGTATGTATGGTAATGAACCAAAACACAAATCTGTCATGTGGACTGAATCAGCTACAACACCTTCATTTTTAATAAAAATTGTCGAAGTGTTGTTTAAAAATTTGTTTATCATACTTCGAGGGTATGAGTTTTGAAATAGAATGTCTTTCAATGCAATTAGATCGTTATTTAGGAAATCTGGAGATAATTTTGTCACTCTATCCCGAAGGGAGAGAATAAATTTGTTTTAATTTTGGGAGTATGACGTGACCAATAACTGATAAATCTATTACTGCATGTCGGTTTTCTATACCAAGAAGTTCTTATAATATTGTCATCTCCCCTATGCAATTTCATGTCTAGAAAAGGTAAAATACCATTTTCTTCTTTCTCGACAGTAAATTGTAAGTGCTCGTTATAAGAGTTGAACAAATTCAATGTAGACTGCACTCTATCATTAGGAAGAGCGAGAATCCAATTATCCACATACCTTTTGATGAAAGGAATTGGATAATTTAAAGAATCAATAGAACGCTTACTGAAATTAACTAATATTGGCGATAAAGTAGACCCCATTGGGGTGCCAAAAATATGTTTATAAAATTTATCATTGAAAACGAAAACGTTAGGATCAGAAACAAATTGCAGTGCCTCTTAAAAAGCTGATAAAGTCAGTAGACAATGAGGTTGAATATCATCCCAATGTGCTGAAATGCTGTCTAAAATGACATTTAAGGGTAAATTTGTAAGAAGTGAGACCACATCAAAGCTGACAAGAACGAAACCATCTGGAATAACGAGATTATTTATGAAACTACTAAACATGAAAGAATCTCTGATGTTATAACCATTTTCAAAATTATATGATTTGGTCAAAATGTCAGTCAAATATTTTACAATGTACCCGTTAGGAGAGTCCAGCGATTATATTATAGGTCCCATCGCTAAATTCTGATTATGAATCGTTGGCAGTGCATAAAACCTAGGAATTATTGAATTGTAAAATCTAAATTATTGAGTCAACTCCTTAGGAATTAATTTAGATTTCTCAATTGAGGTTACTGACTTATTTAGAAATGTCTGTGGATATGGTGTACACACTAGATGTAAATTGAGTGAATGAAAACGACGAATACTCAACTAACTTATTTGTCGTCTGCTCCAATGCACCGACAGGATTCCTAGAAATGTTTTTATAATATTTAGTATCAGATAAAAGTTGTTCAGAGCGTGTTATATAATCCTCTCTATACACAGGACACAAGGCATATTTGTGTTTTGGTTCATTACCATACATACCTGGTTTAACACTTGACCTGCTTAAAGTTTTGAAGGGTTCAACTACTGTTAAGGTTCCAACCTATAATTTACTTACAATTAACAACCTTTACACTAAGGTCAAGTCAAGGTCAGGCATAGGCGAGGTGTCTAATCTTGATTGCAGCATTCCTTGTAACGAATGTAATCAAATTTATATAGGCCAGACTTCTAGATGTTTATCTGGGAGACTGACTACACATAAGAGCGACGTAATACTGCAAAGTTGTCTTGTTCTCTGGCGGAACACGTTATTGTTGGTAAACATACTGTGAGTTTTGATAATACTAAAATACTTGCAAGGGAAAAAAATGACAATAAGAGACTTTTTCTTGAGATGTGTCACATACATAAAAATTTAAATAATTGTCTAAACAAAAAGTCTGATCTTGATGAAAAATCTTTTATATTCCAAGAACTGTTATATAAAACAAAAAAATTTCTAAAAGAAAATCCAAATTTAATAATCATACCATCAGACAAAGGTAACATTACAGTTATCATGGAAAAACAACATTATTTGGATTTATGTAAGGAATTAATTGATAATAACTCATCATATATAGAACTGAATAATGATCCAAATCCTCAAACCACTAATAATTGTAACAAATTAATAAAAAAATTATTTAATAAAAAACTAATTGATGAAAATACAAAAAAAGAGTTAACTAATTATAACGGTATTTCCGCAAAATTTTATTGCTTACCTAAAATTCATAAACCAACATTATCAGCTAGACCAATTGTAGCATCAATTAATACTCCAATTGAACCTCTTACTCTTTGGTTAACTGAAATATTGACAAAATCTTACGACTATAACAATGAATATTATGTTAAAGACTCCTTTGAAATTAGTAAATCATTCAATAACTTACTATTACCATCAAATTACGTTCTTTTAAGTTTAGACGTAGTATCACTTTTTAGTAATGTTCATTTAAATATATGTTTAACATCTCTTCAACATAAATGGAATGATATAAGTAAAAATTGCAAATTCGGAAAAGAAACTTTTTAGAATTAATTACATTTATTTTTAATAATACATTTTTCTCTTACAATAACAAAAGTTACCAACAAACCTTTGGAACACCTATGGGCTCTTCAATATTAGCAGACTATGTCATGAATTATATTTTAGACTATGTTATTTCTGTTTTACCCTTTAATTTGTTCTTCATAAAAAAATATGTAGATGATATAGTATTACCTCTTCTATGTGATGAAATAAATAATATACTCTTTTACTTCAATAGCTTTGATCCGCATATACAATTTACAATGGAAAGGGAAAATACAGAACAATCTTTACCTTTTCTTGATACCAAATTTATTAGAAAGAATGATAATAGAATCTTAATTGACTGGTATAGGAAACCTACCAATTCTGGGAGATATATAAATTACCATTAATATCATCGACGTAGTACAAAAATTAACTTGATTAAACAGATGGAAACCAGAGTCCTAAAAATTTCCAATCCAATATTTCACAACAAAAATCTAAAAATACTCTACAAACTTTTCTATAATAACTCATATCCTTCATATCTTTTGAAACATGTTTTATATAATACTTCTGACAATAGAAATGACATTACTGTTGACATACTACGAAACGAAGAAAACAGTGACATTTTAACTACTAATATTACATCTCCAACTTATGTTTCTTTTCCATATATAAAATCTATCACACCTAATATTTCTGGAGTACTTAAACCACATAATATAAAAATTGCGAATAAACAATGTGTTACAATAAAATCAATTTTCAGTAAGATCAAAGACAAGACTCCTACTAACAAATTAACTAATATAGTTTATGAGATTCCTTGCAATATCTGTAATAAGAAATACATTGGTCACAGCAAAATATCGCTAACCAATCGAATCGCCTCTCATAAAAGTGACAGTAGATTAGATTATATCCTGATAGATGTGCTTTCGCGGAACACGTGTTTTATGAAGGCCATTCTATGGATTATCAATCTGCCAAAGTTTTAGCAATAGAAAGTAATTATAGAAAACGCCTTTTTTTGGAAACAACATATATTGCAGAACAAAATTATGTCATAAATAAAAAAACAGATTTAAATAACCTTAGTGTTATCTATGCATATATTTTGAGATTACGAAAAAAGAACACAAGATTCATAACAATCTTTAATTTTATGATAAAAAAATAAAAATTATAGTAGTTCAAGATCAAATATTTTGTTTATTGTCATATTGTTTTTTGAGTTTTTCATTGATTTATGTTTAAAAGAATTTACTATAAAAAATTTACAACTTTTCCAAAATTCGCTATAGATTTTATGTAAGTATTTATTATTTCATTTAATTATTAATAATTATTTATAGCCCTTGATAATGAATAAAAATTATTCGAAAGCTCGGGAATAAATATCTGAGAGAATTTACTCTGGAGTCTTATTGCCACGTCCCCACAAAAATATCCATTACAAATAAGTTGGCAAATATCTTTCTTCAAATTAAATATATATATACATATATATATATATATATATATATATATATATATATATATATATATATATATATCCTTCTACCACTTGGTGGTGTAGGTTACAAAAATAACAAAATTGAGTAATTTTGTCAACAAAATGTCAAACAGTCGAAAATTTTTCCATTTTTCTTAGAAATTTCAAATGTAATGAGGCATTTTTCAAATTCTGATGAAAAGGGGTTGAAAAATAGGAATTTAGTAAAAACAGTAAATCTAAATCTTAATACTTTTCCAAGATATAAGATTTACGATATCAGATGTAAAAATTAAAAGAATGCTCTGTTTTATATTTGGAATATATTAGCGGATACAAAACTATTCAGTTTTGTTATCAATCTTATTTTTTTTTCGGTGAAACAATGCATCATGCACGCAGCTCTTTGCTGCGACTTGGACTTCAACCAAGTAAAACAACACCTCCTCCAAGGGAGTCTGCTTTGGAACCGCTGGTTAGCATTACATCAAGGCAGCCCCGGTCTCATTTTCTTATACCTGCTCTGCAGCTCTCTTTTGTCTCCCATATTCATCCTTTTCTTTTTGGCTCATAATATCTCTTATCATTTTATTTATAGATTTCCATTTTTGCCTGCTCTCTAACATCTGAGGTACAAATGTGTCCACTGTTAAATTGATGCCCACTTCAAGAGACGTCGTTGTTCTATGTCGGTTCCATCTTTCGCAATGGAATATTGTGTGTTCCACCGTATCCAAGCTGTTACAGTATTGGCACATGTCGTGACCAAAACGTTTAGCGTATGTCCTGAAACATCCGTGAGCCGTTAAAACTTGAGCTAAAAAGTAATCTATTTCACGGTGTTTACAGCTAATCCAAGCTTCAATATCGGGTATTACTCTTTTCGTCCACTGCGCTTTTGTGGCTTCATTTTTCCACCTATGCTGCCAAATGGATAGAGCTTCAGCTCTGGCAGTTTCCTGTTTTCCAGCCTGAACTTCGTGTCTATTGTTGTATAGATATGTCCTTTCCCAGACCATAAGGTCTATAGGTAATGTAGCTGTTACTACTTGCAGCGCAACACATGAAACAGTTCTGTATGCCGATGCTACCCGCAATAGCATCTTCCTTTGGGCTTTTTCCATTCGCTTTCTGTATTTTTTAATTTTTAAAGCCCTGTTCCACACAGGAGCACCATATAGTAATATGTTGTGCATTGCACTACACAACACAGCCCGTCGGCTACTTCTTGGTCCTCCAACATTAGTCATGAGCCTTATTAGTCTAGAGACCTTTTCTTCAGTCTTTTGTGTCGTAACTTCAATATGTTTGCCAAAGCGCATCTTCTCATCGATAGTTATCCCTAAGTATTTGATTGTTTTTGCCGGGGAGACATTTATTCCTTGAAAATTAAAAACTATTTCTTCCCTGTCTCGTTTACCTCTAAGTATCACTGCTTCGGTTTTATCTGGCACTAGTGTTAATTCATGCCTTTCCATCCAATTGCTAATATCTTGTAGACACTTATTCGCATTTCGTACTAAGATATGCTTATTTTTGGCTCCTATAAGTAACGCTAGAACCCTATACAGCAAGCGTCATCTGTGAGGTCCAGATTTAGTACATCATCATAGAGAATATTCCATAGGGTCGGTCCTAAGACCGAGCCCTGTGGTACCCCTGCGGTAACTTCTATGGCATCACCTTTTCCGACAGTAATCTTTCGTAGCTAGATATAATGTTTATGAGATAGCTAGATATATTTCTTTCTCGTAGTTTCTTCATGATAATGCTATGACGGGCCGAGTTAAACGCGTTTTTGACGTCTACCGTTATTAACACACACCATTTTTGGTTGTATTCTTCCACCATTTCCTTCATGGCCTCCAGAGCTTGTACAGCTGACTTTCCTCTTTGAAACCCATACTGATGCTTATGTAGGCCTCCCTTTTTTTCCAATTCAGCCGTTAACCTATTTCTGATAAGTGTTTCCATAAGTTTGCTGATTGTATTCAGCATACAAAGTGGTCTATACGAATTTGCTAATTCTGGGGGTTTTCGGCCTTTTAGTATTAATATAACTTTAGCCAGTTTCCATTCCTCGGGAAAGACCTGTGAAATTAGCACACTGTTCATAGTACTCAGAATCAGCTGAGGGAATTTAGAAGCAACCAGTTTGATTGTATCCGGTGGAATTTTGTCCAATTCAGGGGCCTTTCTGTTCTTCATGCTATTAATGGAGGTCTCAAGTTCCTGGTTCGTAAAGGGGTCTATGTTTGTATCATTCTCTACTATTTCCCAGCTAACAGCCTCAAATGAGAAAAGGTGAGTCACAATTTCTCTTTTCTTATCGGTACTTAAATGATAGGGCACCAATGTATTGAACCTTTTTGCTACGATTTTGTACGCATCTCCCCATATATTGTTATCCAGATCTTGGCGCAGCTCATTCCAATATTCCTTTTTCGCATCTTTTATAACTTTTCTTAATTCATTCTTTGTTGTTTTATACAGATTTTCTAAGTCGTCTATGCCATCTATTCTTCGTGTTTTTGCTCTAGTCAACTTCCTCCTACATCTTATGCATTCTGCCCTTTTTTCACCTATTTTTTCATTCCACCAGTATGGGTTATTAATAGTTTTCCTATCAGTATTTGTGCAGTTTTTGTATGCTTGTTGGATCCATTTGCTTAGCGTCTGGTAAGTAGGTTCCAAAGTATTTTTGCAGATTAGTCCGATGTTGTTAGTAAAAGCGTCCCAATCTACAGTGGTATTTCCTATATATTTTTTATTTCTTAAGTTTTCATTAATTTCAAAATGTATGAAATTATTGACTGTCTCGACCCTTACTTCGTGGAATATGCTCATATTAGTGTTTTTAAATGAAACTTTCGATAAATCAATATCATCATCATCATCATCATCAATATCATCGTCAGATGATATTGATTTATCGAAACAATTGTCAATTTTTTAGAATTTTCAATAACTTGTATTATATTGTGGAATTAACTAGAGACCTTGAGTTTCATTTAAAAACACTAGTATGAAATTATGTTGTGTCAATGATTCATCCTCCAAGACTTCCCAATTTGCTATTTTCCCTGCAATATTGCTTGTTGAAATTGTCACGTCAATGTAGGATTCACTGTTTCCTCTCACAAATGTAGGTTTTATCCCGGTATTATGCACAACCATGTCTAGCTCCGAGATCCATTCCATGCAGTGTTCTCCTTTTTTGTCGGTTTTGGGTGAACCCCACATAGGAGATTTCGCGTTTATGTCTCCAAGTATAATGTAATCGGTTTTACTACGCTTAACGTGTCCCATTATTTTATCTGATTCATTTTTATAATCTCTTAGCATTATATTGGGAGATATGTAGCAACCAATCATTGAGAAGTTTCTCATTTTCACCATTACAAATCCCTCTCCGCTTACATGTTTTACTATGTCCATACCTTTATTTATGATTAATATAGCCACATCCGCCCTCTTGTCTGTAAGCCAATTTTGGCCTTCTACAGCTTTTTGTTCGGTTCACAAACAACTAGTATGTCGACATTCCTTTGCATGGCCGTTGCGTATGCCATGTCCTGTGCTGCATAGGCCCTACCCACATTTATTTGTAATATTTTTATTGTCATTATGCTTTATTTCCTCCCCTACCATTTACTGCCTCTCTTGCTTTGGCTTCTATCAGTTTTCTGTATACTGGGCACCTAGTTTGGTCAACCCTATGTCCTTCTTCTTTGCAAGTTAGGCAAAAACTATTGTTTGTGCAGTCCTTTGCCCTATGGTTTTCTTTACTACATTTAAGACATATCTTAGACCTATCCTCTCCAGTGCATTCGCTTGTGTGATGCCCGTATTCTAGGCATCTATAGCATCTGGTAGGGTTTACTCGCGGTCGCACCCCACAGGATACCCAGCCGATTCGTATGTTCCCTCTTTTTATGAGCTCTCTCGCCAGCCCTTTCTTTAATGCGACCGTAGCGTTTTGGCTACCTCTTTGGCTAGGTCGTATCGATAAAACTTTCACCTGGCCTTCGGCATTTGCGTTTCCTACGCTTTTTCGCACTGCTTCCTCGATTTCCTGTTTACTTATGTCACCATCAACATTAGAGATGTAGACTATATCATCACTACTTTTGATACTGACACGCGTATCGTCATTTTTGCTCTGGATTTCCCTTTTAAAAGCTTCAGCTTTGTCTCTATCTCCCTGGATTTCCAACATGACATCCCCTTTGGTAGTTTTTTTAATTGGTCTGACTTGGATCCCGGCTGCATCGATATCGACACTACTTTTTACTGTACCCAGAATGTCTGCGTATTCTTTACCTCCTGATTTTATAATGATCTTCTCCGTCCTGGGTTGTTCCTCACTTCTAAACGATTTATGTCTTTTTTTCCTTCTGGAGTTTTCCATAGCAGTCACTTCTACCTTTATTTCAGTTCCACGGAATACGTATTCCGCACATTTTCTTACGTATAGTATATCCTCATTACCCAACACAATCAGCTTAATTTCCGTAGTATCTGGTTGCAGCTCTTTTTGCAGACTATTTATAGTAGCATACAGTTTGCACATGTCGTAAATCATGAAAAGTCACTTCTTGAAATAAAATATGTTATTATTCCTTTGAAGAACCCCGCATGTATCTTATGGAAAATAGGTCCCAGTAAATTGGCTGAAAATCAAGTTTGATGTAGTTTATGATGATCGATCAAAGGTCTCCATGGGCACAATTTGATCTAAAGTAATTGTTTTATTAGCTGTTGTTTAGAACACCTTCAAATATTTCACAGATAAGGATTTTGAAGTGTACGTTATGGAATGGTTGAGGCACTCGAAAAAAGTAACCGTAAGTAAACGATAGAATTTTCTTTAATCAGATTGGATTTCTGTTGATGTAATGTATGTGTATCCGTTAAACTTTATTAATTCAGTTTCAAAGTATGTTACGTTATGGTAACTACGGATTAATATACCCTTTTTTATTTCTTGCTTTCACTGAATGTGTTCAATAGTTTCCACTTTCCAGACTTGTTATGTAATATGCTTACACAATTTTTTTTTAGGTTGGATTGATGGACAAGATATTTTTTTTCTAATTTTGTACCTGTTTTTTTCAAATTTACTGTACTATTCATTAATAGTGAATAAACGTTTCAAATCCTTTATTATTTTTTTGCTATTTTATTTTAAATGTACAGGATGAACAACTAAGAACGACTGTAGGCCACATCTCAGAAAAGAATCATGGTACAACTTTCAAAAAAATTACCTTTAGGTAAGGGATCCTGAAAAATTGCTGGAAAATATTCTGCAGTCTCTAAAATATCCGCTAGGGGTGGAATGAACACTCGAAAACATAATACTCCAAAAAACATACTAAAGGTGTCCTAAAAATACAATTTTTGAAATCTTGATGAGATTATGAATAAATTTAATTAAGGAGATTTTTTGCCATTTTTCTTCAAATAATGGGTGGGGAAGGTTCAAACTTATGAACAAATGTATAACTGTTTCATTTTTAAAACGATATTAATGATTTTAGCTGCATTTAAAAGTTTTTCTGTCTAATAAGATTGATAACAAAATTGGATTATTTTGTATCCACTCGGAAATTTCAAATGTAAATTGAAGCATTTTTTTATATTTGATATTGTAAATCTTATATCTTGGAATAAATTCCTATTTTTTAATCCCTTTTCATCAGAATTTAAAAAATGCCTCATTACATTTGAAATTTCCGAGAAAAATGGGAAAATTGTGGTCTTTTTCACAAAGCGTTGACAAAATTGTCCAGTTTTGTTATTTTTGTTAAGCATTTCTTATTAAAATGGAAAAACTCTTCCAAATGAAGCCAAAAACATGGATGTCAATTAAAAAAAAGTGTTACGACATTTGTTGTTTGGGTTGAACCTTCCCCCACCCCTTACTTGAAGAATACAGACAAAAAGTCCCTAACTACATTTTTTCATAATCTCAACAATATATCAAACATTGTATTTCTAGGATACGTTTAGTATGTCTTTTTTGGAGATAATCACAGTATTATGTTTTTAAGTGTTCATTCCACCCCATAGGAGATATTTTAGGAACTCAAAAATATTTTCCAGCGATTTTTCAGGGTCATTTTCCTGAAGGTATTTTTTTAAAGTTGTACTATGACTATTTTTTGAAATATGGCCGACAGCCGGCGTTCTTAGTTGTTCACCCTGTATTTGCTGATTAGGCACAGAAACATCTATAGGATGTCATCCAGAATGTTTGAGGTATATTATTTAGAGGTTTATGTAATGTCCATACAACATCTACGAGAATACACTGTATTGTTTTTGAAATGTCGCATTTAGATCATTGATAAGATGTTATTTCTTAAACATTGCATTAACATCGACAGGATGTTAAAAGGCATTTCAGAATGTAACAGAAATGTTTTTTAGTTCGTTATAAAGACTTCCTTTTGAGGAAGCTCTAGTAACAGTAATGTAAAAAGGCAGCGCTTTAACATCGCTGAGAAGTTAAGTTGAAACATCACAAATTTTAACAGCCACAAGCTGGGCATAAGCGGTTGTATAGATGTGCATGTGATGAAAACAACAGGAAAAAAAGGAAGAACATTATCACAATGTGATGTTGAATCAACATAACTGTAATATTTATTTGCATAGTGGGTCTTGGATCATATTTTCACTTTGAAGCAGACACAAAGAATGGGGTACGAATACGATCTACCAATCTATGCCATTTTTACCGACTTGCAAAGGGCGTACGATTCCGTCAATGGAAATTATTTATATGTATAAAATGATGGCCAAGACTGTAGAGAAAAGGTTAAAGGAATATGGAGATTATCAATGCGAATTCAGATCTGGAAGATCAGTCTTGGATCATATTTTCACTTTGAAGCAAACACAAAGAATGGGGTACGAATACGATCTACCAATCTATGCAATTTTTACTGACTTGCAAAAAGCGTACAATTCAGTCAATAGAAATTATTTATATGGTATTATGAACGATATAAACATCCCTAAAAACTGATTTCTTACCAAAATGACATTCGAACACAAAGTAACGAAAATCAAGGCTAACCACTTCGAGACCATTACTGCTTTAAAACAAGAAGATTCGTTATCCACCACCATGTTTAAAGGATACTACCTACACAAAACCAGTATGAACAGAACAGAGAGACTAAAAACTAGGACAACACAGTTACTGGTAAGCGCAGACGATGTAGTACTGCTGTCAATATCGAAAAGCGAACTGAAAAAATATGCAGAGCATAGAGACAGCAGAGACAGTGAACTTAGAACAAGTCCAAAGCTATGTATATCTTGGTGTGGTTAACAAGGACAACGACGACGAGTGAGAGCATTTACAACTAGACTGATTAAAGGAAGTAAATAGGTAGGAGCACTGAACAGGATAATATGTTTAAAGAAAATCTCCAGCAAGATAAAGCTACATCTGTATAAAATATTAATAAGACAAACAGTGATATACGAAAGCGAAACGTGGATACTTAACAGAACAGGGGAAAAAATTAGATATATGAGAAATGGAAAGGATATTTGGGAGAAAAAAGATGGACAATTACGGCTAAGAAAAACGAATAAGGAAATACAGAATTTATTTAGAGAATCACAGCTGAGTAAAATAATAAGATCCCAAAGAATAGGGTGGTTGGGGCAGATATAGAGAATGGCAGACTTGGGAACCACAACAAAAAATTATGGATATAGAACAAGCGGTAACAAGAAAGAGAGTAAGACCAAAGAAAATATGGTACGCAGAAGAAATTGAAGACAGAGAGGAATCCAGGACTGAAAAATGAATGCAACGGATGGGAAGGAGTGGAAGGAAATCACTTCCAAGCTATGGGCCTAAAAGTTGTCACTTAACAGCCTAACAGCCTTTAAAATATTACCAAAATTTGCTGAACAATTTGTTGCATAAAAACTGATGCGAAAATAGCAAAAATTATACGGTTTTAATGATTAAAAATAACTTTTACGCTTCTGTGAGACGCCCAGAACAATATTCTATTATAAAATTGTCACTTGTATAGGTACACTTCGTAGGAGGTCCGAAATATCTCCAAAAATAACCAAACATTTAGTACATCTGCATTTATAGGAACCGTTTTTCTGGCTGAAGTGAGCTGAAAATCAATAGGGTTCATCTGTGAGACACCTTGAAAAATATACAATTATAAAATTGGTAATTTTTAACCACTCCCGAGGATGTATTGTGCTAACAACCCGAAATTTTTCCAAAAATGTGGCACGTAAGGTACCATACCACCCGTTGTACTAACTTAAGTGTGCTTAAAATCAATAAGATTCATATATAAGACGCCTTGAATAATATCCAATCATAAAATTTGATACCTGAATCCACTCCGGAGGCTGTATCGTGCTAACAAACTGAAAATTCTCAAAATTGACAAAAATTTGGTACTTCAAGTTATCACCCGTAGTAATGTCTCTGGTGGGATGGCTGTAGTGCGCTGAAAATCAATAGGGTTCATCTGTGAGACACTCTGAAAAAAATACAATTATAAAATTGGTCATTTGTAACCACTCCCGAGGGTGTATCGTGCAAACAATCCGAAATTTCTCTAAAAATTACCAAAAATATGACACCTAAGGTACCATAGCACCCGTTGTACTAACTCTAATAAGCTGAAAATCAATAAAATTCATATATAAGACGTCCTGCAGAATATACAATCATCAAATTTGTCACCTGTATACACTCCGGAGGCTGTATCGTGCTAACAAACTAAAAATTCTCAAAATTGACAAAAATTTGGTACTTCAAGTACATCACCCGTTGTAATGTCTCTGGTGGGATGATAATAAATGGGGTTCACCTGTGAGATGTCGTGAACAATATTCAATCATAAAATTGGTGACTTGTTGCACTCCGGATGCTGTATCGTGCTAACAAACTGAAATTTCTCCAAAAATTACAAAAATGTCGTACTCCAAGTACCCTAGCACGCGTAGTACTGGCTCTGGTGAGCTGAATATCAATAGGGTTCGTCTGTGACATGTCCTGAACAATATTATATCATAAAATTGATGACTTGTTGCAGTCCGGAGGCTGTATCGTGCTAACAAGACATGTTACGAAAAGTCGCCGACGACAACGACATACAGACAGGACATTTTTCTAAAAAGCTTTTTTCGTGTTGTTCTTGATGAAAAACGTTAAAATAACTCAATTTTTTTTCCAAATTCCAACTTTTTTTGGGGTAATCCAATACTTTTCTCGCATATTAGATAGGTTAGGCGGAAAAGTAACAAACAAATGAAAAATCACGCACGTAATTCCAGGTTGGAATGGTGCCACCTACTATTCGAACCATTTCTATTAAAAGGGGAGTCAATACAATTATGTATCTCATTCAGACAAGTCTTAATTACTTTTGTAAGATCAGAACGCTATATTTCCGAAACGGCTCATCAAAAAATAATAAGTAATTGGATATTGGAAATAGAATTGAACACCCATCAAAATGGTGTGTCACACGAGGACTACACATATTCATTTAAGGTATACCGCTTCCCTTGAAAATAAAATTAACCTGCTATTTCAATTTCTCATATTATTTACTGAAATATATTAAGGGCGGTAAGTTTACAAATCGACACCCCGTATTTCGAAGGAATTACATACTTTGTACTTAGAATGCTACTGTCCTACTAGTGTAATCTGGTTTAAACTGGATTTCGATGCCTGACCGTCGCGTCGCTAACCGCCTACCTTTCCCCGCACCTCTTTCATGAAACAATTTGTGGAGACATAACCAAAGGAATTGAAATGATTTACATACCTTTGTGAGTAGAGCTTTGATGATGGCGACTACAAGAGAATAAAAATTAATTTTCACCTATACATTAGTAGCAAATCTTGATATAACAAAACTTGTCATATTGGAAATGGGGGTCTAAAATAAGATTAAACGCAATTATGAGATTGCTGGATATTCTGGATTAAAAGTTTCAATCAGAACTTATTTTTTTATAACCCACTTTCTCGATGATACAGAGTATTACTAAATTAATCTGAATGAAAATAAAAAATAAACGGTTTTAAAGATTAAAACTAACTTTTCCGCATCTGTGAGATGCCCTGAATAATATTCTATCATAAAATTGTCACTTGTATACACTTCGGGGGATGTATCGTGTTGACAAACCGAAATTTCTCCAAAAGTAACCAAAAATGCAGTATATCTGGATTTATAGTCAGCTATGAGACACCTTGGAAAATATCCAATTATAAAATTGGCCACACCGGAGGCTGTATCGTACTAACCCGAAATTTCTCCAAAAGGGACAAAAAATGTGGCACTTCAGGTACTATAGCACCCGTTGTACTAGATCTGGTGAGCTAAAAATCAATGAGGTTCATCTATAAGACGCCCTGAACAATATTCAATCATAAAATGGGTCACTTGTATACACGCTGGAGGCTGCATCGTGCAACAAACTGAAAATTCTCCAAAAATTACAAAAACTTGGTACCTCAAGTACCATAGCAATCGTTGTACTGGCTTTAGTGAGCTGAATCTCTATAAGGTTCATCGTTGAGACGCCCAGAATAATATCCAATCATAAAATTGGTCACTTGTTAAAACTCCGGAGGTTGTATCGTGCTAACAAACTGAAATTTCTCCAAAAATGACAAAAATTTCGTACTTAAAGTACTATAGCACCTGTTATACTGGCTATGGTGACTTTAAAATCAATAGGGTCCATCTGTGAGATCTTCTGAATAATATTCAATCATAAAATTGATGACTTCTTACACTCCGGAAACAGTATAGTGCTAACAAGACATGTAACGGAAAGTGGCCGACGACAACGACGACGACGACATACACACAGGACTTTTTTTCTAAAAAACCATTTTTTCGTGTTGTTCTTGATGAAAAACGTAAAAATAACACCAACAATTTTTTCCAAAATTTCAACTTTTTTGTGGGTAAACCAATACTTTTCTCGCATATTAGATAGGTTGGGCGGAAAAGTAATAAGATCGAGTTGTCTTGACATATAGTAGAATGAACGGAGACGCATATATATCATAGTGATGATGCCTAAGAAGTGCTCTTTTTGACTGCAAGTCCAAATGGAACAGTGGAAATCTACAAAAAAGTCGGGGTAATGTAATTCAATATTGGTCGTGGTATATTCCCAAAAAAGTAGTTACTTTTCCTCGGAAAAGAGAGAGAAGTTATAAACTTCACAAAGGAAAATTAAGTAAAAAGTATTCAATTGAAACGGACAGATGAAATAAAACAAAATATTGTAGCTATAATTCAGGGGAATAGTTGGGAAAAGATAAATATGTAAAATAATAGGAAACTCAAATAAGGATAGACGAAACCTTCCAAGCAGTGTGAAAAATGAAGAAGATATATTAGGAGGATAGAAATGATATTACGCTGAACTGCTGGGAACTCAGCAATTTAATAATTATTAGTAGCAGGGCCCCCGCAAGGGCTACTGGCGTCTGTGCGCAAAAAATAATTTTGGCGCCCCTTTAGGTATTTTGGATCATGTTTTTTTATTTTTTTTTCAAGATAGGTAGGTAGGTGCTTGAAATAAAGCAAATAACTGAACTTCAGAAGTCATATTTATTTGTAGACTAAAATATCAAAATGAAACAAACAGAATAAAATCATAACAAAATAAACGGGTTTAAAGAACAATACTAACTTTTCCGCATCTGTGAGATGCCCTGAACAATATTCTACAATGAAACAATCACTTGTATACACCTCGGGGGATGTATTGTGCTAACAAACCGAAATTTCTCCAAAAATAACCAAATATATAGTATATCTGGATTTATAGGACCCGCTGTACTCTCTCTAGTCAGGTGAAAATCAATAGGGTACATCTGTGAGATACCTTGAACAATATTCAATCATAAAATTGGTCACTTGTATACACTCTGGAGGCTGTATCGTGCTAACAAACTGAAAATTCTCCAAAAATGACAAAAATGTCGTAAATGAAATTAACTGTCTCGACCCTTACTTCGTGGAATCTACTCATATTAGTGTCTTAAATGAAACTCAATGTTTCTAGCTAATTCCACAATATTATGAAAAATGTTGAAAATTCTAAAAAATTGACAATTGTTTCGATAACTGAATATCATCGTCAGAATGACAGAAGTTACATTTCGTTTGATGCCTACCTGATGTTTAGTAGTTATTTTTGGCTAGACCAAGAAGTGATTGACTTCATGTTAATAGAAAAAAGAAAGAGATTACAAATATTGAAGCTTGGATATTATTAGCCCTATGGTGATATCCTGGATATAATATTTCCAATTAAGATCAGTATAACTGTGCAATTATATAGAAAACCAGGAAAACTATATCTGCTGATCTTTACAATTATCACTTAAGAAGACAGTTTAATAGTGGAGAACTCCCTAGATTATTCATTGATGACTTCATATTGTGGGTTTCTTAAGTGTCTTGGAATTTCCAACTCTTCAAGGAAATCAAATGTCCAGAATGTAATGCTGTCTATTTGAGTCAGACCCTTAGAATTTTTGAAATCCGATACAGTGAACACTTACGAGCATACAGATTAAAACAACCAGATAAATACCATTACGCAAAATATCTACTTGACACCAATCATTCAATGACACCTAACACAGAACTAGAAGTACTACATATTTGTGATAAGAAACAAGAACTGGATTTCCTTGAAGAGTTGGAAATTAGAAGACACTTGAGAAACCCACAATATGAATTCGTCAATGAACAGATAAATCTAGGGAGTTCTCCACTATTAAACTGTCTTCTTGAGTGATAAGATCAGCAGATATAGTTTTCCTAGTTTTCTATATCATTGCACAGTTATACTAATCTTAATTGGAAAAATGATATCCAGGATATCACCATAGGGCTAATAATATCTCAGCTTCAATATTTGTAATATCACAGCTTCATTTTTATATTACCATATATTAAGTCAATTACACTTCTTGGTCTAGCCAAAAATAACTACTAATCATCAGGTAGGCATCAAATGAAATGTAACTTCCGTCATTCTGACGATGATATTCAGTTATCGAAACAATTGTCAATTTTTTAGAATTTTCAACATTTTTTATAATATTGTGGAATTAGCTAGAAACATTGAGTTTCATTTAAAACACTAAAAATGTCGTATTTAAAATACTATAGCACCAGTTTCACTGACTCTGGTGAGCGGAAAATCAATAGGGTTCATCTGTGTGATGTCCTGAATAGTATTCAATCATAAAATTGGTGACTTGTTGGTCTCCGGAGGCTGTATCGTGCTAACAAACTAAAATTTCTCAAAAAATGACAAAATTGTCGTACTTCAAGTACTATAGCACCCGTTGTATTGGCTCTGGTAAGCTGAAAATCAATAGGGTTCATCTCTGAGATATTCTGAACAATATTCAATCATAAAAATGGTGACTTTTTGCACTCCCGATGCTGTATCGTGCTAACAAGACATGTAACGAACAGTGGCCGACGACAACGACGACGACGACATAAACACAGGATTTTTTGTCTAAAAACCGTTTTTTCGTGATGTTCTTGATGAAAAACGTAAAAATAACTCAATTTTTTTTCAAAATTTCAACTTTTTTTGGGGTAAACTAATACTTTTCTCGCATATTAGATAGGTTGGGCCGAAAAATAATGAATTAAAATAAATTCTTGTTCACACTGAAACAGTCAGAGTCCGACCCTGCTTTATATCATATTTGTAATCGTTTGAAATCATTTCTCTCAGCCCAGAGTTTTAGGGATAACTCTGCCATCATCCTTCCAGTGAAGTGGTGCAGGCTGTAACCAAACCTGTCTTCACATCATGACTACAATTTTATATTTGTCGCTAGATAAGTGTGAAGAGTGTAATGTTTTGTCATCGTATGAAACAAAATGAGCGCCCACCTTTTTAAAAGTCCGGTAATTAGCTTTCTTGTCAGTTTTTGTTGTTGTATATTTCATGGGTGTTAAGGGTTTATTTTCTCTCTCTTGTGGTTTTTATTGTAGATATAAGTGACCGTGGGACTACTGTTTTTTGCTTTGGTTATATCATATTGGGGTGTTAGCCTCAGTAGTCCGAAAAACTGCCCGCTTTAGCTGATAGGTGCTATAACTTATCAGGGTTCGATTGTAATCGACTCCTTGACGTTGTCTAAAACATTTTACTAGTGTTAGGTTAAAACATATTTCCTGATTAGTTTATACATACTTGTCTCTCGAGATAGTTGTATATTTGATGATCATTTATATACCATGTCATAGCTTCAGTAAGTATTTCCATATCGTTCAGAAACTTCTGTTTAAGACTTGATTGTCATTAGAATATATTGTAAACATTTACCCATAAGACGTTAACTGTAATTACATCTCTTCTGCGTGATAATTCCGGTTATTTTGGCTTTGTACATCAACATCTGCGGGGGTACTATGGTACTATTATTGTTTGAAATAATTTCTAATACTCATAAGAATCGTTGTAATGTTGTTATTGTGAAGTTTGGTTATGTTGAATTGACAATTTGCTCGATAGCTGCGTTCGTTTGTCGTTTCGCACTGGGATTTATCGAGATCTCTGTCTAGTATTTGTGGTTCGACTTTACGAGTCATAGATAACTCATTATGCTTACAGACTTCCTCTTCGATGTGCTCCTAGATGACATGCGGACTTTTATTATTAATACTTTTGGGTTTACTCGACTTTTGTTCGTTGTCTTAAGCGGTTTGGGGTTCTATGATCTTTGGTTAAGACGAATTTCTGTCAGCTGGATTGCTATTGGTTGGAAAACTTACTCGAGTTGCGTTGTAGGGAGAAGTTAAGTTACATGTGTTATTGGCGCTTCCTTGACTTTCTTTTCTAATTAGAACTTCGAGATGGCTACATGTTTTTCAGTAAGATCTTGATTTATTTATGGTATTTAAAACCGTCCCAGTTGGGGATAATAATCAGGACGGTGTAAATTGATTCGGGAAGCTGTTGGTGGCTGTATTTTTTGAAGATTTGGTGGATATTGGTCGTTTTGTAAACCACGCTGTCTGACCTTTTTTTGAAGGGATTTTTAATTGTTAGGATTTAGATAGCTTCTTTTCATCCTCATTTTTGATGAGACGATTGTAGGAGTTTCGAGGAAGTTTAGGCTCTCAATTAGAGGTATGTAAAAGAGGTTTTATATATATATATATATATATATATATATATATATATACATATATATATATATACATATATATATATATATATATATATATATATATATATATATATATATATATATATATATATATATATATGTATATATTGCAAAGTATGTTTAGACCTTTTTCGGTGATTTTCTATTAATGAAAAGAATTTAAATTTGTATCTATTAATATATTTCAATTCGTTGTAAAGTAGTATATATTTTTGTACGGTTGAGGGGTATTTTGTCGTTTTGAACCACAAAAAAATATCTATGTATTTTTTATAGATACTTTTCCTAACTGTTCTACTTATGATTGTATATTTGATATTCTTCACATGAGTTCAATTCTCAAAGTATAGGTATATATGTCAAGTAGTTTTTATATTGTTTAATAGAGTGATTAGCATATTACCTACTCATAGGATATCGTCACATGTACTTGCAATATTCTTAGTTGAATAGTTGAAATGTATCATTGTTTCATATCTCTACGTACTGCAGTAAGGTGTGATCACATAACAGATAAATCTTGGCTTATTTATGTACTTTTTCATTAATTAATTTCTTAGTTATCGCTCAGATTTTGTATATATTTTATTCACATAGTAGTCATTCAGGGTTTTCAAGTAACACTTTATCTCGATTAGTAGAACACTAGGGAAGAAGCATTTTTTGGTTTCATATGTAAATAAAGTTTTTCTATGCCGCAGAGGCAATACTTCAGTATATTAGATAATAACTCTTTGAAGAAACCTTCAATTTCATTTTAGCTATTATATTTTATCTTATTTTAACAACACATCTGGTGTTGATAATAATATATTCTGGACACATAGCCTTAAGCTAGTTCAGTCAATTAATAGTTTCATCGTTGATGATAACATTTTAGTAATTCAATGTTATCTGTACATTTAAGGGTTTTTCTGGAGGGATACCTTTCTTTTTGGATACTTACCTTTTCCTGGAGAGATACTTTTCTTTTTGGATACTTACCTTTTCCTGTAGGGATACCTTTTTCTCTTGGATACTTACCTTTTCCTGGAGGAGTACTTTTCTGGGGTACTTTACCATTTGGCTCCGCCTGGATCGGGGAGATGAGGCGATCTCCGTTCTTCCAGACGAGAAGATGATGAGGGGATAACATGGGGTGGATTTAATTGTTTATATATTTATACATATTTTTTCTTTTATGTAACATATTTTTTTTAAAACTTATCATGTTGAATCACATCCAACCTGAGTTACAGTGTGTTATATCCTAGCTAGGTTTGGTTAGGTTTATAATGAGTGGGTCAATGAGGCCCTCCACTGCGACTCGCGAGAGTCTATTGTGGCTCATACCTATTCAAATTTCACCAAACAAATTCAGCTTCTTGACGAAGCCGATTAATTTGTTCAGTGAATGATATTTCAGGTCCGAGGGCAAGAGAGTGGCCCTGCCAAACATCAGATATCTGATTTGCGTCGCGGCGGGGCAGGCACAAATTATATGCTCTGCTGTTTCATCATCTTCCAAACAAAGACGGCAAATCGGATCGTCCGACAGTCCAAGTTTCAGCATATGATGATTCAAACGACAGTGGCCTGTTAGAAGGCCTGTTAGGTAGATCGTGTCTATTATAGCCTAACATTTGTTTGGATACATTATTCGAAGGATGTATGAAGGCCTTTGAATGAACCAATCCAGGTATATTATGCCAGAAGTCTAAAACTCTTCTTGCAGTCCAGGTATTTAGTGTTTGTTTGACAACACTTGTTGCGATGCCAATTGTAGGTTCTGGTCTGATAAAGTCATGAGCGGCACCCTCTCTTGCAAGAGAGTCAGCCTTCTCATTACCATCCATACCAGAGTGTAAGCACATGTATAACTGATAACTGGTGGTTTGTATAGCCCAGTTATATTTCATTTTGCGTTTTTTTATTAGTTCATATGTATAACTGATAACTGGTGCTTTGTATAGCCCAGTTATATTTCATTTTGCGTTTTTTTTATTAGTTCACATGTATAACTGATAACTGGTGTTTTGTATAGTTCAGTTATATTTCATTTTGCGTTTTTTATTAGTTCACATGTTTTATTGATAACTCGGTGCTCTGTGTAGCCCAGTTATTTTTCAACTAGTTTTTTTCCTTATTAGCTAATTCAATGACTTGACAGACGTTATAGTCAAGTCATTTTTCAACTTTTGTTACGCATATTTAGAAATTGACAAGAAAATTTCAGTATCTGTCTTTTGAAAACTTTTTGTTTGTTAATAAACACGTTGGTGAGATTAGATACATGTTTTCTTTATTCTTTCCTGTTCATTTGCTAGATTTAGGATAGGACGAACATTTTGGCCGAGCAGAAACCTGACTGGCACCCATTTTATTTTAGAACATCCCAGATATCTGATAGCACTCACTCCCACTCACCGACTAAGTGAGCCGAAGGCCTGAAAGGTTGTCACCGGGGACAGCTGGACTTACCTGTAGCCCATAGGGTCGATACTAGCTGAGCTAGTGACCAATTTGGGTGGTTGCAACACCCATTTTAAAGCATTTACATAACTAATGTGGTATTGACACGTTGTTTATAAATACTAGAAAATAACCCATAACATTTTTTTTTAGGAAAAATAACATAAATTTTGCCTAATGGCTACATATATATATATATATATATATATATATATATATATATATAAGTACTACTTTCTACTTATACTTAGATATTTAAAAAAATATGCAAATACTTTTGATAACAAATACCCAGGTAACTTCGTTATAAAATCAAAAATGAGCTAGGTACAATAGAAAAATAACAAATAGCTATTGTAGTAGATTATTTTTTTTCGACTAATAATTTTTAAACGGGTGCTACGTTTATAAAAACAGTAAATTTTATGAATGTATTGAATATCACATAAGTTGTCGAATGTTATTAACATTTTTGCGTCACAATAACAATTTGTTTCACATACATAAAATTGTAACATAGGCCACTGATGACAATGTATTAAGAAAAAGTAAATATATTCAGCAAGAGATGCTTTGTTTCAATAAGTAGACAATAACATGTATAATAACAATTTTAGGTGAAAAGATTAAAGTGGTTAATATACCTGGTTTACTTCGCCCCTCTTTACTGAAATTATTGAGAACTATTTCTGAAAATGATTTAATGATATCGAAAGTTTATAGGAGAAATGGTATTGACTCCACTGGACAATCCCAACGTTTCATGATATTTCCAAAAAAATTATACAAATCTTGTAACATTTCGAAAAAAAATTGTAGTTCGATACACCTGATGAGTAGTGCAATGTACGTACTGCGCATTAGACTATATCCTAAATCTGTTTCTGTACACCATTATACATACCGCTCATCACACTGGCTCCATCATAACCTTGACCCACACATTTTTCTAAATAAATATTTTGGTCAATAAGAAATGAAGTCACCTGTTTTACTAAATATTCCACGTTATGATTGAATGCTGCATAAAAGCCCAGAAACCCTTCTCTTACTTCTATATCAACTGGCTGTCCATTTTCCGAAATAGTTATTACAGCATACCTCACAAAAATGATTAGTTCTTCTACCTTCGATATGTTCTGTGTCGTATCTTATATGACGGCGAAAAACAGTTATGCTCTAATTTGTTTTAGCAGATGATTTTCAAGTGTATTTCCCAAGCATTCAATAATTTCATTTTGAATTGTTGGTCTCATATATCTTGTGGATCCTAGAAACAAAAAAGCATGATTTTGAATGAAAATTATTGTTAAATATATAATTTTAAACAGTTAATCGAATAAAATGATAAATAAATGAAATGGAAACAAAATTTAACGAATAAACAAAAATACCTTATGACATATCGAAAACTTGCTGCAATATTTGATCACATCGGGCAAGTTGTAAGACATGAACTTTCCAAGGTGCCCTTCTTCACTTAAGTTCTCTCGATGTATTCTAAAAGCCAAAGAATTATTGACTATGGTAAGTAAAACATTGAATAAGATTCGAAGAACCATTTTCCAAAATGACTGTTCTTTATGAATTTCATCTTCAGGTTCCTTGTCAATAGTATCATTTTTTAACCAACACATGCATTCACATGACCACTCACAAAATTGTGTTATTTAATTCTTTCAGATAAATGTATCCTATACACCATATACTTTTTCTTTGATAAGAAAATAACCAGCAGTGTTGACAGTAGGCACCATCTAGTATTTTAGAATAACAAAGCCAAATCCGATGAACTGATCTATATTTAGAAGTTGAAAAGTAGTATGATTTGGTTGGCGACCTTCAGAAAAGGGCCTGAAGGCTGTAGAGGCTCTATATTCAGAATTTGGCGTTTTTCATTCGCACTTAACATTTTCAACAGATGTGCGTTTTAATTTAAGTGGCACACTATGTAGGAGCATGTAGTTTTTGCTGTTTTAGCGTTCTCAAAATAATTCGATACTAAACAAACAAGTATTGAATGTATAATTTCTCTGAAAGGTTTAATTAAGGTGTATTGTTAAGTTTAAATGAATAAGAAAGCAAAATATTAATTAATCCTTCCACCACGCCAAAATTATATTAACAATAAAATTTTCATGCGGTTTTGTTAGTTTTGACTACAACCACGTAGGTGTACTAAAATTTTAATATTGAGATGACTATCTATCCGTATATAAAGGTTATATTTTTATGGGCAATGGTATAGACTGAGTTTCTGAGTTCAGTGTATGTCTACATCATCTTTAGTTAGTTTAATACATTTTTCTTTTTCTGTACAATTGATAATATTAACTGTTAATGTATAATTTGGCTCAAAAGCTTAATTATGAATTTGTGTTTTTATTGACAGCATCCCAATGGGGTCTACAATTTCAACTATTTTAGTAAATTTTGTACTAGACGATTTAATTAAGCAGTGCACTGGTTTACTTGAATTTCCTCTTCCTTTTGTGAAGAGGTATGTAGATGACTTAATTTTGGCTCTTTCTGTAGATAAGGTTCTAGTTACTTTGGATTTGTTCAACTCGTATAACGAGCACTTACAGTTCACCGCCGAAATCGAACAAAATGGTTTTTTACCTTTTCTAGATATGAAAGTGCACATAGGTAATGACAATATTATAAAAACATGGTATAGACCTATGTGTAGTAATAGGTTCATTAGCTATTGGTCGTGTCACCCTCCTAGGATGAAGACAAATTTGATTCTTGCCCTTAAGGATAGAGTAAGTAGATTATCCCATACTGATTTTCAGAGGAACGATTTCATTGTTTTGAGGGGTATGTTGATCGAAAATTCTTACCCTGATAAAATGATTAATAAGATTCTTTTCAGAACGCCTGCCTTTATTGGCGATGATTCATCTCAACGTCTTGGCAATGTGGATGTGTGTTTTGGTTCGTTACCTTACATACCTAATCTAACCCCTTATTTGTTAAAGATCTTAAGGGGTGTAAGCAACGTCATAGTAGCAACTTATAATATTTAAACTATTAATAGTTTATATACTAAAACTAAATTGAGTAGGGATGAAAATTCACATTTGATTTACAACATTCCTTGTAATTCCTGTGAAAAAATATACATAGGTGAGACTTCCAGAGGTCTATCTGGAAGGTTTACTTCTCATAAGAGCGATTGTGGAAATTTCAAGTTGTCTTGCTCTTTGGCGGAACATGTAATCAATGACAATCACATAATGAATTTTGAAGACGCTAAAATTCTGGATAAAGAAAGAAACTATGGAAAGAGGCTTTTTCTTGAAATGTGACATATTTACAAAAACAGAGACAATTGTTTGAATCATAAATCCGATTTGGATGGGTTGAGTAAGATTTACACCTATCTTTTATCTATTACTGAAAGTGAGACATTTTCACACCTTGACTCAATGTAATAAAGTTTTGGTTTCCACCCTGTATTCATATATCCTTTTAAATAATTTTTAATCCAGCAATTTGTTTTTCTTCATTTGAATTTGGATGGAGAACTATTTTCTAGTTTAATTTTTGACCCTCTTTGTGTGTTGGAGATCCATTATTTGTTATAAATCTTCGAATAATAAAAATTGTTTGTTTGTTGGTCTAATGCGTGCTAATAACATATCCACTTTTCACTTTAACAAGAACCTGAACTATAGAAAATAATTTAAGACGTTTCGCTTTCCTATTCAGTTTTGTCATTAGAGCAGTAGTTATTAGTGAGAGTTGTAATTGTTGAGTAATGTTAATTTTTATCTAACCTTATTGGTAAAATGTGAGAGATTTTACATCAGGGCTGTTTTATTATCGGCCCATTGTTGGAGTTTTTGTGTTTTGCTCTCCTAATCAATGTAAAGATTAAATACATATATACGTCCATTGGAAATTTTAAAGTTTATTACGATGTCTTTCTTTTTAAACTCACTTTGGTAAGTCAAATCGTTTGTTATAATGTTTTATGAGTCATTAATAATAGATATCACTCATTGTAGATGTTCTGATGATGAAAATAAACATTTTCGGAAGCTTAACTAGTCAAAAAGGAGTCTTCTGATTCAGCTCTCTTCTGACCACATCCCTACTAAGTTGTTTGGTTATATATATATATATATATATATATATATATATATATATATATATATATATAGATATTTAATTGTTTATTGAACTTTTTTTTATTTGATGTGGCTAGATCAGTAATTATATATATTTTTTATTCTGTTATATTATTGTATTACATGAGCATGAAACTCAGTCTACTCTTTGAGTCCTGGCATTTGTAGATATATTTCACTTATTTAAATAAAAAGAAACACTTTACTTTTTAAACAAATTTAATTTTTAAAGAATTTTTTTTTATTTAATATTTATAAGTTGCGACGCCTATGGGTTTCCTATACGAAATTATTGATTTTATATATTCTCCTGTGCGCATGCTTAAACTCTAGTCATGTGGTTTAAAGGGTGAAAAGAACATAACTTTTACAATACGATACGGAGCATAGATGTGCTCATTTTATAAGCATCGTTTGTTGTCGTTGAATATAATTAAATGATTTATCACATAGAAGAATTTATGTTGAAAATATACACATATAAAATACAAGTTGCTGTGGAAGAAATAGAATTATAGGATTTATATACACATGGAAATATTATATGAACAATTGATGATGCATTTATCTTATGAGATGAGAAAATGGCGTAAGTATAAGCTTTTATTTCCATTGAATTAGGCCTTTCCAATTATTATTAATGATTTTTTAATTGATTAACTATATAAAGTCCGTTTTCTTTATTTTTTAGATCGATCATTGCCGCAAAGTTTATAAATTTTATGAAATTATGCACTGATTTGAGTTCTTGAGTTTTTTACTCTTATTATTGGCCAATAATATTTTAAATAAAGACTGACCTGTTGTTCTGGACTTGGGATGAACACCTCTGGACCCAGGAATACTCCTCTGAAGTTCCAATACCAATAACTACGAGAAGTTTTAATAATTTTTGCAGTAAAACTGGATGTAAATATCTGTGAGTACTATTAGTATTGTTTTTAATAGTAATTTATAAGTTTCGTCATGTTAGTTGGGAATTTTCATGGAATTTCGGGAACACTTTTACACAAGCTCCTCTTATCTCGACGCCAGCTTCCAACTACCAACGCTTCCCTGCTGATTCTCAACTTTTTTCAATAAACAAGTATTTTGTTTTTTTCAGGTCACTATTTAAAAAGGTTTTTTCTTTCCTTGTTGATTGAAATTCGTTCTGTCACTTTGTTTATAACCAATCAAATATTGTCTTATGCAGTCGAATTATTTTTACTTATTTCATTTGGCAAAATTGTTTCATACATATACTAATATAAATTCCACTTGACATTATAAGTTTACTTGTGGAGTTCCTTGAGTTTTTATCACACAAATAAGTTATAGTTGGTTATATACATGATAACATTTAAATAGTCCAATATCTAATATTGTTATTGACAGTCTATTACTATTACAATCATCTTAATTGATAAACATAAATTCTTTTATGTAACCTCTTTCGAATTTTTTCTTTAAATTGTTTATACTAATTCATTAACAAACTATTATTTATTGACTCTATGTTTATTTCACTTGACAATATATCATTTTTATCTATGTTATTATTAGTTTATCTATGAAATTTATACTCTTTATTCTACTAAATATGTGTATTTATTTTATAATTTAACTACTTAAATTGATAATTATCATGAATTGACTATACTAAGATTTGTTTTATTTCAGATGAACAGCTGATTACGTTATAGAAAATAATCCATCATCTTAGGCAGCTTTATTATTCTCCATTACATTTGTTAGGCAATTTCTAATTTTATACAGTTATTAAGGTAATTTCTTCATTAATTAAATTGTTGTATACTAATTATTTAATATATCTTTACTTTATATGTTTTTTATTAAGAATAGTGTTATCTTTTAATAATGTTTTCTTAAATTTCATCATTTCAATCCATTTTCATATAAGCAAAATATTCCTACATCACTGAATTCTCTTAATATATATGATATCTGGTTCAATATATATATATATATATATATATATATATATATATATATAAATATATATATATATATAAATATATATATATAATATATATATATATATATTATTATAGAGTGAAACACCCTGTATATCACACAATAAAGAATTAAGATTGTGCATTGTAATCTAGAAGAATTTTTTTTTAAGTCAAAATTTTTTGAAACATTTGAATGGAGACAATCTGTACGATCCACTATTCGATAGAGAAGGCATCCAGAAAGGACAGACTGTATAATGTAGGAATAATTGCGAATAGGTGTGATAAACAATTTATGTGAAATAAATTAACCAAACTTTTATTAAAAAGATCAAGTATCAGAATTTGTTCATGATAAGAAACTAATAATGCTTTATTCTGTAAAGTCAAGCTAATCTCATAATATTTGTTGATTAAAACATTAAAGTAAGTTAGTGTAGCTGTTTAGACATAATAGAGCAGAAAAGTATATAATAATGTGAATTTCAGAGAACATGACTCATAAAAAAGAAATGAATTTTCATTTTGCATATATATTTAAAGGTAACAGCTGTCATCTATTAAAACATTATGAATATTCATTTGACATACATACTTAGAGGTTAGGAAATGTCATTTTAACAATACTAGGAAATATTATTGAATGAAAATAATATAGGAAGTCTAAGCAATTAAAAACCTTAGAATACAATATCCTGATATAATGGATGAACATTTCACTGGTTGAAATGAAGAATTTGAGTGATAAAATAAATAGTCAAATTTGATTGGTAAATAAACATTTAAAAAGGATCATATCGGCGACAATTATGTTGCTAACGAAAAAAAAATCGGAATGTAAAAAGGTTGTTGATTATGGGGTCTATTGACTAGAAGTTTTTTTTTTGGGGAAGAAAAATTTGTAAGCAGAAAAACTCTTTGGTAAAGAAAATCATTTTGAAATTATTTGGAAGATAAAAATTTGACTATAGAATTCAAGAACAAATACATTATACTTACAAGATATACATCAGTGTAAGTAGTTAAGTTTATATTAATAATTAAAAAAGGAATTGTCGAATGTTGTACAGTACTAACCATGATTTTTATTTTATAATATGGTGTCTTGTGTCTTGTGGAAGTAAAATAGCTACAATAGCTTTTGGAAAATACTGAATAATGGAATTTATATAAACTGCTTGGACTTAAAATGAAATACAGCATCGATTCCTGTTCTGGTAGAAACGGAATGCCAGCATGGAGTTTTTCCAGGAGGAGAATCTGAAACAAATAAAAGAAACGGATCATTGAGGTGAACAAACAAAACAGTGAAGTGAATAAGGTAGTACAAGTTAATTTATTAATATATTAAAAAGTCAAGCGTACTTACCAATTTATGCAAAGAACTAAAATTTTGTGACGCATGGACGCTTTTAGGAGTGTATTTCGCCATTTTCTAAAAATCATATGTTTATGAAGTTGTATAATTGTATTTCACTCTTATAATAATATCTCACCAGAGTGCGTGTATGTTGTATGAAAGAGTCATCCTTTTAGATAGTTGAATTTCTTCAAGAACACTTGTAAAAGTGTAATGTATTTATTTTCATTAAATTAAATATCGTTTTTCCTTTGAAGAACGTTTTAAACTATTTTTGAGTCATTCAGTTGTTCATTTCATCTGGTGACTTGCGCACCATCTACTTACCATAGGCAGAAGCTCTGAATGACATCTATTGAATTATGCAGATTTGTTTTAAGCAGGACAGGACCGTATTTAGTTTGGAATCATTGAACAAGTAACATATTCTGATTAACAAATTTATTTTTGAAATATAAAGCATTTATTAACTTTGGCGCTAATATATATAAAATTCTAAAATCATTTTATCCTAAATACTTGAACTCTACCCTGAGATGAGAAGTTTTCATGTTAGTAATATAAACTGTTTATCATATATATAAAATCATCAATATACCGGGCAAACAATAAACTTAAAGTAAATTTAAACTAAAATAAAATAAGTATAACTTTCTTATTACACCATAGCCAATTCATATAATATATATATATATATATATATATATATATATATATATATATATATATATATATATATATATATAATAATAGTTATCACTCATTATCACTCATTGTAGATGTTCTGATGATGAAAATAAACATTTTCGGAAGCTTAACTTAACGGTCAAACCTGAGGTGGCCTCGAATAACTTTTAAACACGTAGACGTAGCAAAAAATCATACTAGATCTAGTTTGTAGATTGTTCAATTCCCTACAAAAATATGTCAAAATATTTTCAGTGTGGACTATCTTAATATAAATATAAAGAGGTCATATTGTAATTGGCGACACTCACACTTATACTGTCTGACTTGCGTTTCTATAATCAATTTATCGTTTTCACATAACCTCCGGTTTCGTCTTTCGTCGCCTCTGAAGAGGGTAACTTGACAGACAGTGTAATATTGTGATTGTTAGTGTAGTGGTAGTAAATAGTGTGTTCCGTATAATTTATCAAGATAAGAAATACACTTTGTACATGTTTTAATGGGAGAGAAATAAGCAAACAATGACAGATCAAGATCTGCGAGACTATATGATTGTACAATTCAGAAATATGCCCATGGATCATTAATAACGATAACATGGAATCACAACAATGAACATTGTACCGCCACATAACAAGAATGGTGGAAGGCAGGTCTTTAAAAACGAAGTTGGAAACAACAATGGATCAGTAGCAGAGGAAGTGCGAAGTGAAACGAGAATACATCAAGAGTATTGGCAAAAAATAGAAGCGAGGTAAAATATCACCCCCTCTACATTTAGGTTAGTCAAAGATACGTAAGTTGTATTTGTAATATACGTGAACATAATTTTTTGCGTATACTATTAACTTCTATATTATGTTAAGTTTAAAGATTTTTTCAGCGTATTTGTAATAAAACACCATTACAAAGTTTCAACGTTCTATCTACATGGCGCTAGCGTTGCGTGGAACAGAGCTATAGCTATTATATTTCGTGGATATCTTGATCAACCCGAGGACCAATAAAATATAGGGCGGCGCATAATCAGTGGCGTAGAATGTATGTTTATCGTCTAAAGGAACATTTTCAATTGGATGATTCAAATAAGTACTTGCAGTACATGATTAATAATGAAATAATTCAGGAAAATATGTAAGCAGAATGGAATAGTGACCGAAATAGTTTCAAAATCATTAAACCGCAATTTACAATTACGATTAATATTAACATCCAGCCGGTTAGAACAAACTGAAATATCAAGACTCGGACTTGGGCATACCTAATCGAATTATACATGGTTATATAAAACATTTTTATTGTCGGTCCGGAATTTGAAGGGGAAAGAAAAAGGAATAAAATCTCCGTAGATGTTAATAAAAATCTAAAAACTCCGGAAGAAATATAGAAAACAAAACAGTGCCTAAATAATATAAAACTATATGATAATGTTGAGTGGAGCAAACAACTTATAATTTAGTATGCAGTAGAATAATATTAAGTGCTAATGATTCTTAACGGTCGAATCACAGTCTCAAAAAATAATAATAAAATTGTGATCGCATTTTCATGTATTTCTTCTTATATTTACACCTTCTTTCATAATTATATTTTATATTTTAATGGTTAAAACAAAATTTTGAAATTAGTTTAAGTTTCGAATAACAGAAATGTATTTGAATACCTACCCTCTTTGGATTGGATTATATTAGACATTCTGCACATCTATTCGCTTTCTCTATCTTTAGCTTTATTTCTATATCTTCTTGATACTAATATCAAGACTTTCAAATATATAAATCTACTTGTTCGAATTCTACTGTTTCACTTCTTGTCCTTAGTCGTAAACTGCTTCCTTCTTCTACTAATCTTATTTTTAATTTTCCAGGATTTTGTTTTTTTCTACCGTACCTAAGCTCCTTTCCCATTTTTTCTCCTTCTTCCATCTCAAGGGTACAGGGGCAAAAAGATGAATGTCATAAAAACACGTTTCCGAGAAAAACGGTTTTGAAAGTTTGAAGACTTTGATATCATATATCTGAAAACATAAAGGTGTCAAATACTTTTTAAACTTAATATAGTTATATCATCTTACGTATGTAAAACTACTATAGCGATATTGGTCATTAGGCGTAGAAAAAAAATTATTAGGTGACCTCACATTAAAAAAAAACGTCAAAATATATGAAATATATATATTTTTATGATAGTTGAGAATAAACATAATTTCAATAATACTTTTAATTGTGAACGAACATTATTTTATCTAAAAAAGAAAAGTATTATTCATCATTGAGGATATGATGTAAATTTTCGAAATAGCTACTTGCTCCAGGATTTTGACAAAATTTCTTCAACTCTTGGAGGTTCTGGTACTTTTTGAATGGTAATGGAAGGCGTTCCTTGTACTTTCAACTTGGTAACACGAATTGACCAGCAGGAAATAAATCAAGATTCCTCTGTTTTCGCTTCGGTGGTATCACCACAGAAGTAGTACAGTGTTCATTGTAAGTTTCACGATACTCTATCATTCTGGGCATTCCTTCGAAAATTGTCAGTTCCTTTATAGGTCTGCTCTCGAATGGACACTTTTTGAAAAAATACCCCGAAAGATGATCCGTCCAGGAAACAAATATATCCTGATTCTCACAATGTACTAATTTGAATGGATTAGGCTTTGTCCTGGCGTTCAAGATCTGTTCATTCCATTCTGCTGGAAGCTCTACGGTGGCTTTCTGGTTTATTAATCCCATATTTCGATCACACTCTAGATAAGTATGTCCTCTCACGGGAAAAGTCATCTTCATTTTTTTCAGTCGCTTTGTTTTATGTACGATGAAATGCAAATAACGGAATAAAGTATAATTCTTATTTTGGCCGCCATACGAATCACAAAAAAATTCTAATTCTTCTACTCTCAAATCCAAATAATTAAAAATGAAGTGGAACAGCATAGATGCTACTTCATCAGCTCCTTTTTTGCTGCGGTTTCTGTATAAGTATAAAAAAATGATTCACCTGTAGATAGCACATGGATATTGAAGGAGTAAAATGAAAGTTGACGTTTATAGTAGACAGCATTGGTGCTTATATTAGGAATTGGTAAATTTTTCTGGAAATCCTCTGTTTTATTATTTCTCTGTGCATTGAGGCGTGCCATCTTCTTTCTTTTATAGAAGGTATCAGCCTTCAGAAGGTGAAGTTTGTGTTCTGTTTCCAAGACTGATAAGTTCGCTATTTGTTCGGGATCTTGTACCATACCTAACTTCTTCGCCTTATACTCATCGCAACTGCTGCAAGTGTCTGTTCGTGGATATCCAAGTTTGATGTTGAGCTTTGTCACAAAAATTGTTCTGTAGGTTTCATAGGAAACTTTCATCCCAGAATATTTTTCCAGATACATTTTATGCATCTTTTTCACATTCAGCTCTTCAGGCTAATAGATCCTTTCAGAATCGTGGGGGCTGTAATGCGATCTTCTACCCTTGAATGACTTGATATGTTGATAAACCGCGTTTGAAGTTGCTTCTTCAAGTTTGTTTTTATGGTTAGTATGTCGACCTCGCCTATCATGTTGCACATATCCAGAAGTGATCAGCCGCTTTTGGATACCTTGAAGACGTTTCGCAGGTATGCCGTGTAATGAAAGCATTGCTTTATAACATATTGGTATTTCTATAGAATTATCATCACGCTGAATGCGACCTTTGTACTTATATGAGAATGAGTGGTAATCGGCGTTTTAATCGTTGATTTTCCTGCTCCGATGTCTCTTCACCGGGTGAAATGAAATCAGACCCCCCAAATAGAGATTCTGTTCGTCATGTGATTCGAATCCATTAAAATGTTTGATAATCAGTTTTCGATCTCCTTCTGTGATATGTTCAAAACATTTGAGCTTGGTGCAATCACAACTTACACCTGTTTTATGACTCTGTAGTCGCAGTTTCTTTGCGTCCATAGGAGGCCCTCTGTCTAGAGTTCAATGAAATATTTTCATTCGTTTCGTCAGTCATTGTATAGTACCTGGAACATACTTTATTGAATTCAAATTACCAAAACCAAAGTGTCGAATTCACTCACTTTCTCACTATAGCATGCGTATAAGGAATCTATCAGATTATGCTTTTCTGATGATATTATCACTGCACACTTGTGCTCTTCTAGACAGCTAAAATCAAACTGAATTAATCTTTTTTCGCCAGAACGCAGGGACATTCATCTTTTTTCTCCTGTACTGGTAATTTTAAATTCGCTGTTACATGCCAGTTTCATTGTTTTTACCTGGTTCGAATCACATATTGAATTCTAACGTATTTGTTCTCCAGTTTGGCACCATAAGCTGAAAATGGCCGTTTTTGGACATTCATCTTTTTGCCCATGTACCCTTCATCTATTAGATTGTTCTAATAACGTCACTACACCCATTTTATTCACAAAATATTTGAATTTCATTCAGGAAGACAATACTAAATAAATTGCATCAAATAATGGTATTTTAAAGTATTAGTGAATAAAAAGGTCTTTCAAACACGCGCGATTTTTCGAGCACGACGGTGCAGCCGAACTAATAATGTAAAATGTGATGTCACATCAGTATACCTTTCATTGTCATGGAAATGAGAAAAACACAAATGAAGCAATTTATCAAAAAAGATTAATTGTTGTCACCGTAGAGCTTAAAAATGAATTCTAATATCGATTCTTTAAATAGTAAAGCAGAATCACGGTTAATTACGCAGATATCTAAAAATACGTATAAAAAAGAATATGATAAGTTCATCAAATGGATGGAAGAGCAATATATACAGATATAAATAAACGAGTTGTGCTTGCTTACCTTCAGAAAATGTCGGAGCAGTACAAGGCGTCGGCTATGTGGGCTATCCATTCCTAATTATAATGTTTGTTGAGAATAAACAAAGAAGTCGGTAAAAACACATTTGTAAAAATGCATGCATTCATTCTGTATATATTTGCTGTATATTGCTATATACACCAAAAGGTTGACAACGAAGGAAACAACACCACCACACAAAAGCTTGGACGAAACAAACAGTAGATTGATGAAAACATTGAAAGAAACAACCACAAGTTTAGTAACATCAAAAACATCAAGGAAAATGGCCAAGCAGCACATAAGAAAGCATCAAGAGAATCGAATAGAAGAGTTGATACAGCAAAACAGAGGCTTAAACATCTTTAAAAAAGAAAACGCACATAAAAAAGAGATGATCAAGCTGAGAAACAGACAGGGTAACATAACAGAGGATCGAAGGGAGATAATGAAGTTAACAGAGGCGTTCTACACAGGATTGTACGGGTCCAAAATAGACTATGAGAATGCCAGAAGAGCAAACAACGACCAGAAAAACAGGATATGTAATGTTGGCCCCGAAGATCTACCAGAAATCGAGGTAGGAGAAATTTGGAAAGCTTTAAAACAACTAAAACTCGGAAAGGCAGCTGGTGACGATAACATCACACCGGAAATGCTGAAAGAAGGTGAAAGCCTACTGGTAAGGGAGCTTAAATCACTATTTAATACATGCCTTACCGCGGGAAAATACCACAGGATAGGAACACCGCGATAGTCATACTGATATATAAGAAAGGCGATCCAAGCAACCTAGAAAACTATAGACCAACCAGCCTGCTATCACAGATCTACAAGTTATTTATGAGAATAATAACAAACTGCCTTGAATACAAACTCGACTCATACCGACGCTATGAACAGGCGGGCTTCAGAAAAGGCATGAGTATAGTAGAACATCTCCACACCGTAATGATACTGAACGGAAAAGCAACGGAATATAACATCCCAATATGGGTCGTCTACATAAATTTTAGAAAGGCTTTCGATACAGTTGAATTTTGGGCAATTATCAGGTCAATGAAAAATGCAAGAATAGACCAGCGATATATTAACATTACATAGACACTAAATGACCGCTCAAAAATGAAAGTAAGGCTACATGAAGACACTGATGAAATCCTGATTAAGAGAGGCGTTAGGAAAGGAGACATTCTGTCACCCAAATTGTTTACACTGGTGCTAGAGGATGTTTTCAAAAGCCTACAATGAGAAGACAGAGGAGACAAACTCAGTAACCTAAAGGTATGTACAAATCAGACAATAAAATGCTGCCAACTGTTGGCAACATGTTGACGGGTGTTGGCAACATATTTGTTGGACACAACAACTTGTGTCTGGCTACATGTTGTCAACAATGTTGCGCGTTCAAACCAAAACCAGTTGAACGTTGAAACTAAACGCAGTGTTGGCGAAAATGGACCCCTCTACTGCTGCTGGTGGTAGTGCTGCTTTTATCATAATAACTTCCCACGCCCAGAAACGAAGAATAAGATGGTGGCAGCGACAGTTCTTACAAAATGGGACAACCTATGGTGACAACCTAATGGCGGAGTTACTCCTGAACGATGGTAGTTCGTTCCGCAATTTTGTCAGACTTACAAAATCTAATTTCGAGGAAGTACTATGTTTGGTTGCCCCTAAAATCATCAAAAAGAACATGAACTACCGTGCCGCGATTCCACCATCAATAAGATTGTTGGTCGCTTTACGATATCTAGCCACAGGAGATTCGTTTATGAGTTTAATGTACCTGTTTAAAATATCTAAGCAATCAATCTCCTCAATTGTACCTGAAGTATGTGAAGCGATCATTGATGTGCTCAAAGGATATTGTCAGGTAAGGGAAAATGAAACATGGGAGCTATTTATTAATGTATTGTCAATACAAGTAGATGCCTAGTGTTTACAAAGCTACCGTGATAAAACATGTCCATTTTATTATATGAAGTTAATATTATTAACGTACCTGCGAGTTGTAATTAATAACAAAATAAAGATGCACCGATTACCGAATAGATGATACCTCACTAATCTTATTCGACGTTACTTGTTGGCAACACCGTCCAAACAGAGCGATGTTTTCCGTTTGAAATAGAAAACACAAATCACCCACCTTATAGATAGATCACACAACACTAAAATGTCAAACTAAAAAGTGGAGCGCCGCGTACAATTAGGAATGGAACTATTAGTGGCAAATTTAAAATGAAGGATTTGGCGGTTACTTTAAATTCTCTTAAGCAATTAAGGTGGGTGATTTGTGAAGCAATTATTTCAGTATTTCAATTCGGCTATACTCTGGTTGCACTGTAACCAGAAAATACCGTCGATTGAAATACTGTATACTTTCTGTTCACTCATAGTCTCAGTAAGATTAGTTTCTTCCAATTATTATCAAATTATAGGACCCAAAAGTAAGTATAATTTAGGAAAATTTATACTGTCACCTGTAAGATGATACTTGTAGCTAAAAGGGAAGATTATATGGTCAGGAAAAACACTTCCATACCATATGGCATATTTCCATGGAAATCTCTTCCCATAAAAATAAAATAAAAATCATTTATTTACCGTAAAAGCACGCCCATGAAATAATAAATGCCACTTATCAGTCTAGTGAAAAACATTACTTCATTAGATAATAAGAGAAACTTCATGATATACAGAAAGACGAAGGATATACAATGATAATTTATTTATTCACGGGCAAGCCCTTTAAAATTATATAAAATACAAAAGTGAGCAAAATATATAATGTAGACAAATCTTAATATATAGTCACTACAATGACTACAGTTATTAAAACAAGATACACAAAAATCATGGGTTGACAAAATATAAATTACTAACATTCATATCACGAATAAAGCGTTTAAATTTAGTAATTGAGGCATCAAAAAGTGAGAGGTCTTACAGTGAGGTTGCGAGTCTCATAGATCTAGGAAGATATGTGTAGTATGCAATTATATCTGTGAAAAGGTATGTGAAGTGTTCGATTCTGCCTAGTGGTCTGCGATGGAACAAGTAAACTAATTTTATTTAGAAGTTGAGGACAGTTATATGTACACTTCGCATCATATAAAACTGGTACACTTTTTTTTCCAATGTAAACCTAACTAATTAAAATGACAATGAGTACCATGTGTCAAATTTGTCAAGACGCATTATTCACGATACCAGCCCATTTTTGAATAATTATTTTCAATGCAGTGGTTACTGAAGCAATGAAGTTTACTGCTACTTTTGCATGTCTTACCGTATTATAGGGATTTTCGTATAAATAATCAGTTAAAACTTTGTCTAGCTCTATTCTAGTTGAAACTGGTCTTCCATCTCCTATTTTTCTAACAGTTTGATCCTTGTTCTACCTGTTTTTAAGTGAGTAATCTAATAAACCTTATATTTAAAAAAATATTCGAACCAGTAACAATGTAACATTTTTATATTTATTAAAATATCACACTATTTCTAAATTTAAGCCAGTTACTCATTTTGTAAAAATGTTGTAATACATTTGTATTTTTTCCATCTCGTTTTATTGCTTCACAAAATTCACTTTTATTATTACATCTACTAATATTTTTGTTCAGCTAGCATCACTGTCCTAGAAATTATATCATAACAACTAGTTCAGCACTGACACTTTTAAAACGATTCATTTACATAGCTAGAAAAACACTATTTTCGATTATAGTGGTTGTACCAGTTTTATATTACGCACAGTGTACTATTTATGATAATAAAAACTAATGTAAGATATTTCTCTTTCCTGCGGTTCTCAAGAGAGGAGATTTGAAGCTGCTGCAGCCACACAGCATAGTCATTATACACATGTAGCTTAAATGTAATGTAGCGTATAAAGTTGTTCTGAACATGTTCGAGTTTTCTAATGTTAACTAAATAAGGTGGAGACCATACAGAACAGTAATCAAGGTGAGACCTACCTAAAGAAAAATATAAAAGTTTAATATAAAATCACGAATATTTCTCTTAACGAAACCCAACATTTTCAAGGACTTATGCACTACATTAGTGATGTGGTGGTTAAAGGTAAGTGCATGGTCAAGAACCACTTCTAAATCTCTTATCTTGTTGATTTTATAAAACAGTTGACCTTTTATGTTATAATTGAAAGTTATTAAGTGTTGGGAACGACAAAAGCAAATCACGTAAAACTTTCCAGCATTAAGATCCATGCCGTTGAGAGTGAAATTAGTGGCGTTACTACAAATAGATAGTCAAGTATCAGTCAATTCAGGAAGATTGAAAATTAATTTTAGATTCATGCAACTCATTCATCATGTTTTCCATTGAAAATGTATCAGCACTCCTGTCCTCCTTCAACCTTAGAACATCTTGCTTCAAAATATTAACTTCGCTCCTAATAAGCTCAATTTCCTGAAGTAGCTTGGGCACACTCTCAAAAGACAAACGACTGTCGCTGCAAAATTACACTAGAGTTCTTCTCTGCACAACTGCAGCCCGAAGCTCCCAATCCCAAGCTAGTTTCAGTAGGATGCATGGTAACATGACAACTATCGCAGACAAAGAATCTGTCAGAAAGTACATCTTAGCAAACAGAATAATTACTGGCCATTTTAAAAGAAATGCTTAAGTAATAACAAGCACAAATGAAAAATGTAGCACTATTAATTCCTGAACTATGAAAAAATATGGTATCAAGTATTGGTATTAATTCCAAGACTATAAGGTAGTACTTAAAAGTCAATTAGCCTCATCAAATTGTATCTTCTTACTAATATTTGAAAAAACGTTTAACACATGTATTTATAGCACAGAGAAAATCTTAATGGAAGAATTATTCTAATGGACCACTTGATTATATTTGATGAATTCATCTATGAATCTCGAGGCACTAAATTAGTTAGTATGAAAAACAACGGAATTTGTACACAATGTTTAAGTAGATAAAATGAGTAAAATGGAGTAGCAAATCTACACTGTATACTTGAACAAATTTATAATGTATGTTGATAATACCTTTATAAAATTTAAAGACATCAAAGGAACTTACACGGTCATTTTTTTAAATTTTTTCTTTTTAACCTCTTAAAATAGATAGATTTGGCTTGTAATTTTACTTTATTTACACCTGTATAATTTGATTTACCCTGTAATATCTGGGTTACATTCTTGCACCAATTGTGCACCATTGTGCGAATGGTAATTTTACAAATTAAATTAATAATTGTTGCTTTATGCACAGTGCATGGAATAAAATCAAAATTTACTCTACTGCATATTTTTGCTTTAATTAATGACATTAAATAATTTGATTCTGGTTGCTTATTTAGGCAAAATGTTATTGTGGTGTAAAGCTCATAAAACGTCAACACAAACTGCTCTGTTGGATAGCACAGCCTTTTTGCCCATGCACCTCCATATTCCCTTGCTTTTAATATAATATCGTCTGGCTGGATATTTTCAGAATATAAGCTCTTCTTACAAATGGGACAAGAGACCATTTATTTAATTTTTTTTTTGATATAAATCCTGCAACTTAGTTGGCACTAAGCCTGCTCACTTTTTGCGAAATTGTGTTGTTTGCCATTTCAGTAGATGTAGAACTAGAACAGCCAATATATTCTACCTGAATAGGGTTACCACTATTAATAGGGGACGCAGACCTAAGTAATTGTTTAAAAGAATAAATAATAGTGCTACATTCATCATCTTCACAATCAAATGAACTGTTATAACCCACAAAAGTTGAATTAGTTAAAAAAAATTTAAAACTTCCCATAAACATAGCAGGCGACGGATTTGTGTATTGCGCTCCAAAGCTTCTGAGCTGACCAAATGCATTTTCTATTGGGTCCTGATTATTATGACGTGCAAGCAAATATTTAAAATTGTTATTTTCCAGAACGTTCCATATTGAAATCATATTTTTAATATTAAATTCCCAGTGTTTCAAGCTAGGTGGTCTTTCCTGATCTCTAGGACGTACTTGCTGAAACCTCATTGAAGATAAAAGAGGTAACGCTTCTTCTATCCAAAATTGCAAGTGTTGTGATTTGTCAGTTATTCCACATGGCAATAGATTTCCATTAAATGAGTCAAACAATTTATCAAAAAACAACCTCCAATTTTTTTCTAGGTTTCTGAAATCAAAGAATAACTTTTATTGAAGTAAATATAACATTAAACAAAGATGTAAAATAAAATGAATATAAATAAAATGTTATAAAAACAAAAATTAAACTAGTTACCATCAATATGGATAGATATATGGTAAAAGGAAAATCATATATGTAATATACAGATTTTACCATTATATACCTACTTCTAATTATTTTAAATAATATTCTAAAAAATAAGGTAATTGAGCTATTTTTTTCCTTATTCTATTTTATCCTATTGTTTTTTGAAATTTATAAATATATATACACATACACTGCAGGAAACTAAAATGTATGAGTTTCGGGATTTTAAAATAAAAAGTATACTTACCAATTTTACCAGCTGAATTTAGAGTTGAAGCTAATCTTTGGCTGAAAATCTGCGTCGCATGTTTCACTTTCATGTTTTCCTCACATATATGATCTACTTTTAAATGTGGCACAACTCGTAGACCCTCAACAGTTTCCGATTCAGCATCACATTCATACAAACGTTTTATATGTTCCCATTTGGCTATTCGTTTTACATTATTTTTCAAGTAATGCAAATCTAATACAGCGTAATAAAAATATAACTACCGAAGAACAAATTAAACCTCTAAATAAACTTTAATTATTTATCAATTCAAAACGAACACTACAAAAATACAAAACTGCACCACTAGGATCTTCGTGATGATTCCTTTAACCTTCAATTCGCAAAACATTCGATCAATTACGTGAAACGTCAAATTTGCGACCTCTACAATTAGGAATGGAACTAAAATTTTTATTTGGCTTTGACAATTCAAGTGAAAGCACCGTGATAGAAAACGCTGATACATGCAATACTCAACAAAATTCATTGATGTCTTGCCGCACAACATCGGCGCTATGTTGCCGTGTATCTATCAACTTGTTGCGAGTTGATGGGATACATGTTGGCAACAGTGTTGACAACATGTATCCGGGCGACTGTTGGCCGGTCTGTACTTACCATAAGATTTGCTGATGACATTGCCATTTTAGCCCCAAACAGCGAAGAATTAGAACAAATGGCTTATAGAACTACAACAAGAAGTAAGAAAAGTAGGCCTAGAAATGAACATCTCTAAAACCAAATTCATGACAAACCAACGGACAAACATAGAGAGTATAAATGTGCTAGAGCAACAAGTAGAGAAAGTGAACACTTATGTCTACCTAGGTCAAGAAGTAACATGGGGCAAAACTAACCAAGAACTTGAAATTAACCATATCTTACATTTAGGATGAGCGTCCTACGGAAAGTTGCGACACGTCTTCAACTCCAACCTACCCTCAAACTAAAAACCAAGGTTTACATGGGATGCATTGTCCCAGTAACAACCTACGGATGTGAAACATGGGTTCTAACAAAGAAAATCCTAAAAAAATTGAAGATACACCAAAGATCAATAGAACGAAAAATGTTAGGAATATAGATTAAAGATCATAAAACCAATGAGTGGATAAGAAATTGAAGAAGGTCGAAGATATAGCGAGGCGAATAGGTAGACTTAAATGGAACTGGGCCAAAAATATTGCCCGGAATACAACCAATTGGAGCGGAAAAACAACAAGATGGGTACCACGTGGCACAGAACAGGGAAAACTGGAAAAATATGAGGGAGGCCTATATCCAAAGGATAGAAAACGGCTAGAAGAAGAAGACGATGCATTCATGAAGGCAATTAGTAAGAATGACGTAGCAAAGAAGGCATATTATGCAATGAAGATGATTTGCGTAAGTTTTTCATAGATGTACCGGACATTACCTATTTATTTTTGAAGGTGGTAGCCATTTGCGGTATTTTTGGATCTTCTAGAACAGTGATCCGCAACCTTTCCTCATCTGAGGCACACCAAACTGCTCCCTAGAATTTCGTGGCACACCAAAATCTAAAATATATTTATAGCAGTGGCGTAGCTAGGTCGGGGGTCAGTTCACTCCATGTATACTAATTATTTATGGATGTCAAAACTACCTTAGTTTTTTTTATTGTTTTAAAATGTGAAGAAGCCCCTTCCAGATTTGGGGCATCAAAATTTTCACTCAGGACATAATACATATTTTTTTTTTATTTTTTTTATTATTCAGATAGAATGAAAAATACAAATAGGTACATACATGAGAACTATACTAAATACTAGGTAGGACAGGTAGGTATACTAAATTTACTTCTGTTGACACGTCAATAGTAATAAATATTTTGACATGATGATGACTGATTAATGTGATACCTGCGCTTGCTTCGTTGAACATAAAAGTTTTATATTCGGCTCAATTTTAGACAGCGCAACTCTTATTTCTTGGTCAAGATCTTTTAAGCATGACCGTTTATCATTTTTAATTAATACAAGCGTTGAAAAACTTTGCTCACATAAATATGTTGTGGAAAACGGAAGTAGAGTGAAGATGGCCTTGTCTGAGATGCGTGGATATTCTGTCTTGATGGAAATCCAGAAAACATCTAACGGAACTTCGTCGAATTTAAGTTTTAGGGTCATATCATTACTTAATTCTGTGAACTCCTCTCGAGTTTGCAATGGCAGTGCTTCCGTGGAACTTATTGCATTGGTTGCGAAAGGATTTCGAATTCAATTGTATTGTTCCGTGTTGATAGAATGGAAATAGTATTCAAATTTTTTTGTTAAAGCATACTTAAATGTTGTTGGGCCAAATCCACAATCAACTGCTTGTTTTCGATCGTACTGTGGTTGGTCCTGTGATACATTTCTAGACATCCTTTTTGCAACTGTTCCTGCCAAAGTTCAAGTTTCTTTTTGAACCCTTGTAATTTATCGGAGCACGTCAATATATTTTCATTCCGTCCTTGCATTTTTTTATTAAGTTCATTCAGATGTTCGAATATATCAGCCATGTATGCAAGTTTGGCTATCCAGTATTCATCATGAAGGTGCTGGCATAGATCGTACATATCTTGACTTGAAAGAAACTCACGCACTTCGTAGCGAAGTTCAAACAGTCGAGCTAAAACTTTTCCCCGGGATAACCAACGAACTTCTGAATAAAACAGTAAGGATTCATGTTCGCTTCCCATTTCTTCACAGAGTATTCCAAAGATTCGCGAATTTAAGGCTCTCGATTTAATTGTTTATGATCTTAATACATTCATTCATTGTGATCGAAAGCTGTTCGGGCAAATTTTTGACCATCAATGCTTCTCGATGTATGCAGCAATGTGTAATTTGTATTGACGGATTTTTTTGTTTTACACAAGATACAAAACCTTTCTTACTGCCCATCATTGCAGCAGCACCATCTGTACAAATAGCAACGCAATTGGTCCACTGAATATTATGTATTTTAAAAAAATTATCAGTTACTTGGAAAATTTGTTCACCGGTAGTTCTCTCTGGAACCTCCTTACAAAATAAATAATGTTCTTTAATAAGAGTCCTCGTCAACGAAACGTACAATAGCCATCAGTTGTGCTTTATTTTTAATATCGGTTGATTCGTCGATTTGAAGCGCAAAAATTCCAGCCGAAATGATTTTTTTAATTAGTGTTCCCAAAATATCACTTGACATATCTTGGATACGTCTTTTAACAGTATAGGCCGACAAAGAAACTTTACTCACGTCCTTAACTTCGTTTGGCCCAAGCATAAGTCTAACAATTTCCATGCATGCTGGTTTAATAAGCGTTTCACCGATAGTGTGCGGTTTTTTTTGTTGTGCAATTAATTTTGCAACAAGGTAGCTTGCTTCTAATGCCTTTTCAGAAACCGTAACCGCCGATTTCATAAACTGCTTTTGTTTCTTATTTTGATCCAAGCGCCGTTGGAAAAATTGAATGTCTTTTTTGACGCAACTGGGATGATTTGTGATCAAATGACGGTTTAGTTTGCTGGGTACCATTGCTTCATTTGACAACTGTTCACCGTAAATGACGCATTCAGGCTTTGGAGCCGCTTCGTCGCCACACCAAGTGAAACCATATCGAAGGTAGTCTTGATTGTACTTCCTTTTCAGCACCTTTTTTGCTCTTTTTGCAGCACTTATGCTGGAGCTTGTGCTAGGTTCTTCGTCATCTGCTCGTGATTTCAGCAAAAATTTATCCATATTTGAAGCACTATAGTTATTTATAAAAGTAGATACTGCAACAAAACTTAGTCCAGTTTAATTTAATTTATTTAGACACAATATGGCCAAAAACGTAAAAAAGAAAACAGGAACTCTAAAAATAACACTTAACTATTTATAACTAATTTATATTCACTTATTTATAAGGCACAAGAATTTATTTATATAGCAATTCACTATTTATTTCACTCTACGATTTATTTGTTTGCCCGCGTATTTATCTGATTCACTTGACTATTCGACTCTCTCTGAGTCTCTGAGCGACGACAGGCGCGCTTATATAGACAGCGGCGATGTTCAGGAAAACATCGAGACGCGCCTCGAACGGCACGGATCTTTCTAGTTTAGTCGCCTTCGAGAATCAAGCCGCCGCGCCGCGCCGATAGACGGATAGACGTTTACCATCGGCGCTGTTGTCAGATTGCTTCATTTTTCGCGGGTCTCGCTACAATACGAATCTGATTCGTATTGTCTGAAAGAGCGGCACACCTCAAGTCGGCTTACGGCACACCAGTGTGCCGCGGCACACCGGTTGCGGAGCACTGTTCTAGAAGATATGAATTATGCGATTTACGCTTACATGATATCAAAGAAGAAGGAAGCATATTGGTTATTACTATCCGACCGTCTAAGGCCTTCTGCACACGGAGCGTATCGTCATAGACGCGTATTAGATGCTACGTACGCTTTTGTGCTGCTCACTTGTGTCTTTATGGAGAACTGTAAACGAGGCGAAAGCGGTGGGGATTCGTCAAAGCAGACAAACTACAAATCGCCGGGCGTGAAGCGGTGTCAGTCGCTTAGCCGCATCTGTAGCGTATAAAGGGCCGTATTTTTACATAAAATGCCCGATAAAACCGTGAAATTTGTGCAAATAATGGAAAACCATCAGTGTTTGTACAATAATGTGTTACAAGACTATTCCAAAAAGGATGTCACAGAAAAAGCTTGGGCAGAAATATCACGAACTATGGATTGGACAGGTGATGAAAAATTAATTAAATAAAAATTTTAATTAAAATATGATTTATTTATATTATTCAATATTTTATATACAATGGTGCCAAGGTAAAGCAACATGTGGCATTAAAAAATAATTAGCCAGGTAGTTGCGTATTTCCTGAGGTGACGATGTTTCATCTACGTGTAAATTTTCTTCCATTGTAGGGACGTTTCTTGGATTTTCTTGGTTGTATTCTTGGAACGGTGTTGTATAGGGCGTACCATCTTGTTTTCGAATGAAATTGTGAAAAACGTATGCACTTTGGATTTTAGAAACTTTAGTTTCATATTTCCGGCATCGAAGAGGAGTTAGAAAAACTTGAAATTTTTGCGTCATCATTGCAAATGTACACTCTATAGTTTTTCTACCTCTACTAAGTCTATAATTAAAGATTCGCATTTTGTTGTTTATATTTCTCTCTGGATATGGTCTCATAACGTTACGTATCAAGGGAAATGCACTGTCTGCTACGAAATAATGTGGACATTAATTTCTGGTTTCGTCATGGGGAAGTTGAGTGTTCGAAGGTAGAGTATTGTTACTTTCTAACCAACGCCTAAATGTTGATATTCGAAATACACCACCGTCACTATTTCTCACAGCAAATCCGCATTCAATTGTTACGAAATAACCATCAGCGTCGCAACAGCCAAGTAAAATTACAGAATGATAATTCTTATAATTAAAATTGGTTGATCCTGAATTAGGGTACTTTTGAATGCGAATATGTTTGCCATCGATTGCCCCTAAACAGTTTGGAAATTGCCAAAGTTCATGAAATCGTGCTGATATATTTTTCGACTTTTCTTCATTTGGTAACGGCATATACGTTCCCTTTGATGAATTCCATATGTCTTTTGTAGATTCTTCTATAATAACTCCAATGGTTCGTTCGTCTCTTTGAAAATATAAGGCCAGTGAAGTAAATGTACAACCAGTAGCCAAATATCTGAAACAAACAAAATATGAATAGATAGTTTCACTTATTATTCCGTCTCTTATTGTTACAGTGGCAGACTGCAAGGAAAAATGGAAAAATATTAGAAATTAATTTGTTCGAAGCTTAAAACCATCTCATTATGGATCTTCATCAAAAGCAAAGAAACTGTATCATCTCCATGATATTATGCAGTTTGTACTGTCATACGTTCGATCAGTACAACATTCAGAAAACACAGGCAACATTGTGCAAACGGACATTAATACGGAGCCAATAATACAGTCCGATGAAGATGATTGTGAGCCCAGTGGCAATGATTCTGTGACAAATACAGAAGAACAAAATGATAAAACGTCACAGAGACAAGCCAAGCGCAAACAGGAAACTTTATAAAGTGTGGATAAAAAGGCAGGAAAGAAAAAGTTTAGGAAAGAAAAAGACGATGTTGATATTGCTGTTCTACAATATATCAATGAAAAAAGGGAAAACAAAACGACATCAGATGATAGACAAATGTTTCTCCTAAGTTTGTTGTCCGATGTTAGCAAGCTATCAGAGAGAAATCTACGTCAGTTTAAAATTAAAACTCTGATGTTGCTGGAAGATATGTTATCCCAGCAAGAGCAGAGAACAGTTTTCTCTCATCCGCAGGCAACGATGGATCAATTAACATGGTCAACATCTACATCTAGGACATCTTATACAAGTGCTCCAGAACCTTTTTTCGTATCCTTGATCATCCCCGTCCTTTGTAAATATCGCAACTAGACGAAAGGTCTGTTGTAATTAAAGCCTTTTTGACTTTTCTTTGTGCTACAGTGAAGTTATCTAGAAGTTAAAAAATTATTTCTCTTTAAAAAATGACAAATTCAATAAAACTCTGTCAAGTCTCTAATATACTGATCCATTTGTTATTGTTTTACTCCTGACATTTTGATGTCGTTAGTAACCTTCCAAGCGAATAGATGGCGTTAAAATGCAGTTTAGCAATGGCTATAAAAGATCGCAGGGCATGAGAATGACAGAAGTTACATTTCATTTGATGCCTACCTGATGTTTAATAGCCTAGCCAAAAATAACTACCGCGAAGCGGTGAATTGCGCAAATCACGAGTACTACAGAAAGTCATTGTGGCACAAGTTTTACACAATATTTTTTATAATTCGCTATTGAATTGATTTTTTAAATAAAATAGATTTACATATAATCCCTGTTTTAAAACTAGAAGGAGTGGTATGAATTTAAGTTGGCAATTCTGTAGATGCCTGATTGGTTAGATCACAGATGTATTTATTCAGCACTTCTGACTTTTGACATATTATAACAATTGTGTAAATTGGAAACAAACTTTCATTTAAACAAACAGAGAATTATTATTTGTTTTAAAAAGAGCTTCTTCGTATATGCTCTTGCGATCTATTTATATTATATCATGAACATACATATACATCTTCACATAGATATCTGGTAATTTATCCCAAAAATCGAACGATAAGTATACCTATGTATTGATCCTATACAATATAAAAATAAACAATTGACAAATCATTGATAAATAAACGTTATCGTACTTTATTCATTAATATTTTTAATATATCAATCATTCTAATTTAAATTTAAGAACTTTTAATGTGATAATTTGCTAGCTAGAACAACGCTAGACCATTTTATTTATAATTTGTGTCAAGGTTAAAGTCAAATGTTAAATAAAAATATAACTAAATACAATAACCAACTGTACACTAAAAATTACTAAAACAGTGTTCAAAGAGCTTCATTGTGACACTGTAAACAATGTTATAAAAAAGTCTCTTTTATACGTCAATTATAAAAATAATATTTTAATCAAGTGTTTCATTTTCTTGTTTCCAATTGAGTTATTGACTCGACAATGACAAAAGTAATACTAATAATAAATAAAGAGCACTATTGTTACACTTACAATAGCGCACTAAGTTCATATTGAAACGTACTATGTGTCCTCCAAGATATTCTACTAAGTATTGTTTCCTACATTTACTGTATTATTCTATTTCCCAGTACGTACCTATTTTATATGCAGCTTTGTATACTTATTATGTATATTATCCAAAATTCATTATTTCTCAACATACTTATATATGCTTTTCAATTTGACTATGAGGCTTTTCCACACCCGCCTCTGGCTATGAGATTTTCGACCTGGAGCCAACCGGATTTCCTCGGAGAATGCTAGATATTGCGCACGCGCTTTAGTTTCTCTCTATTCGGTAGTTCAATACTGAAAACTTCCCCTAAGGTTCTAATAAATTCTTTTTTTCTCCTTTTATCGGAAAGGAGACCAGTTCCAGACTAACCTTTTGAACAGCACTTTTTCGAAACGTTTTCGAGACGAAAAAGAACAATAGGGACAAAAAACATAACTGAAAGCGCAAGTAGATTGAGAATGATTCGCAATGCTTTGGAAACGGTATTTTCCAGGCGACAGAAGTTCCAAGAGTTACAAGGGTTTTTTGCTATTTCATTTACATGAACATATTAGATTACGTCACAAAGTAGTTAAATTTTTAGATAGAGTTTACGTGTTGGAGAAACCAATTAGATATACGAAAAAAGGAAATTATAAGGAAGGGCTTTTTATACTTCTCAAAGTCAAACAAGAAACAACATAAAAACGAAATGGAAATAGAGGGTTTCTCAAAATTGATGCTCATCGTTTCCGAATGAGAATCGGAGGACTAAAACAAATTATATCGCAAGAATAAATTTGGCATTTTTGTTCTTAGTTAATGAGTTATCGATAAAAAGCAAATATCTAAAATACAATTTTTTAACTGTAATATTTATTAATTAATTTATTCATTTTAGGTATTTAGGATACAAACAGGACAAACCCATTAAAGTATCCATTAATATTAACTTCACAATTAAATTCACAAATTTTACAAAAACGATAAGATAAATGTAAATATATATATATATATATATATATATATATATATATATATATATTTATCTAACTACGTTAAATAAAAGTAAATATGAGCATACAAGAAAACAAGAGCTAAAGAAATAAAATATAATATATGAATTGACCTCGGCACAAAATTAAATTTGCAAAAAATTAATCTTTCTGTAGTTTTTTAATTAAATCTGCGCTGTGAAAGAAAATATCCATTCCAACAACATAAGACAATTTATTATAAGTATTTGTTATTCTGTGAACAAGAGAATTTAGAAAATAATTGGTGAATGCTTGATGTGTAATAAAGGTATAATTGTTTCTAGTTGAGTGGCTGGGAATACGAAGTATTATGAAGATTGTAAGTAAAACGATTACTGTTTCGACCTTTATTCTGCGGAAAATACTAATAATACTCTTTTAAATGAAACTAACTGCTTTTAATAACTCCAGAATTAACATTTTTTCAATAATTGTGGAATCATTTAGCAACAGTTAGTTTCATTTAAAAAAGTAAAATAGGTTTGTAATTTCCAGGCAATCTATATTTGTTATTGAGAATTTTGTAAATAAACAGTACATCCGCAGATTGCCTACCATGCTCGAGTGAAATGGTTTTTAAGATAGAACTAATAAATTTTTTTTTTACAATATGAAATAAACGGTTTTAAAGATTAAAACTAACTTCTCCGCAGGCTGTATCGTGCTAACAAACCGAAATTTCTCCCAAAAAAGTAGAATATCTGGATTTATAGGGGGGGTTGATCAGTTGAGGGAATTCTTCTTTTAAAAAAATTGATTGGGGGGAGGCAGTGGGGGAGTTTTATGGATCCTGGTTCGGATGCTGGAGCGGTTCGAACACATGATTTGGCTGGAAGGAACGAAACGAAATATATGTTTCGTTCAGTAGTACGGGGGTGGCGGACAAAAGCCGGCAGCAACCAGGGAGTTTCCTCTCTGGTTGAAGGATTCCTGATCCCTTTTTGTCTGCCGATTAGTATTTTATATTCACCTAAATACCTTCCGTTAAATCATCGTTGTTCGGATGCTGCTTTCTTGTGCGTGGGAGCTTTTTTCCGCTTTTATTGGTAAAAAGCAGTTTTCGTAAATAGTTATGCTCTATAAAGAGCAGATTTCATAAGTTGAATTGTCCTATTAAGAACAGATGTGAGATTAAAATCTCAGTTATAGCCGATGCTTGGTGGCAAGCCGCTGCTGGATTGATTCAGTTTGGACCAGTGACCGAGTTTCCAGGTGACCTTACTCGGTGGATGTGAACACTACATTGGTTAGCACGAGACAGCCTACGAAGTGTATATAACTGACCAATTTTTTAACCCTTTGGTAAACATTCTAAAAAACTGACAATTGTTTCGATATAACTATCATCGTCAGGTAGTAATATCGAAACAATTGTCAATTTTTTTGAATTTTTACCATTCTTTCAATATATTGTTGAAATATTTAGAAACATTTAAAAAAGTAATATGAGTAGATTCCATAGAGTAAGGATCGACACAGTAAATTTCATTAAAAAATCTTCGAGAGACTATACAAGAAGTTACTAGAAAAACGATTAATTTTAAAATTGGATATTGCTTAGGCGATCTCACATATGAACCTTGTTGATTTTCAGCTCACTAGAGCCAATGCAACGGGTCCTTTGAATCCTGATATATTAGATATTTGGTAATTTTTGAAGCAATTTAGGTTTGTTAGAACGATACAGCCTCTGGAGTGTCCGTAAAAGTTAGTTTTAATCTATAAAACCGGTTATTTTGCTTTATGCTATTGCGTTTTCGTCTTTTAGTTTTCTGCCAACCCGGTCTACGATGAGAGAGAAGTATTGGTTTTACCCCAAAAAAGTTAGACTTTTAGATTTTTTTTTTAATTATTTTTATGTTTTTAGTGAGAAAAACACGAAAAAAAGGGTTTTTAGAATAAAATCCTTTGTGCATGTTGTCATCGGCCACTTTTCTGACTGGGTATTGTTCAGGGCATCTCAAAGACGAGCTCTCTTAATATTCAGCTCACCAGAGCCAGTAGAATGGGTGCTATGGTACCTAAGTGCCACAGTTTTGGTTATTTTTGGAGATATTTCGGTTTGATCGCACGATACAGCTTCCGGAGTGTACACAAGTGACCAATTTTATGCTTGTGCATCGTTCAGAGCGTCTTACACATGAACCCAATTGATTTTCAGCTTCCTAGAGCCTGCACAACGGATGCTGTAAATCCAAATATACGACATTTTTGGTAATGTTTGAAGAAATTTCAGTTTGTTATCACGACACATCCTCCGGAGTGTAGGGTAAACCTAGGAGAGATGGCACACTTTTTTTCAATTTGGTGTAAAACCAGTACAGTGTAGAAATTAACAGAAATAAAAATATGTCACGAGGGGGTGATGTATTATCTTACGATTGTATACTTCAAAAAGCATTCGACTGGTAAACGTGTCAAGAAAAATAAATGGTTTTTTTCTGTGACAGGAAAAAAATTTGACATTTTATCTCTGTTGACAGGTGACAAAATACAACTTTTCACGAAATTACTTTTTTTCCCACGGGAAAAAAGTGAGTACTTTTTTCCCGGATATATATACATATAGATAAAGGAAGATATTTGATTTTAGTATATTTTATTGAACATAAGTTACATTTCCTTTATATCAAGAGTCAGAAAAAACTCGGAATCAGACATTTTTTAACTTTATATTTTCCAAAATAACTACTAAACAATCACTGAGTTCGCAATTTTTGAATCAAATCACAGAATTAAATCGACATATATTTGATTACTTTGAAGTTTTCCTTAGCAACGCAGGTCTAATTGTCACTATAACTACAACAGCTTATTAGTTTAAAAATTCAAATTTCATATCGATAACATTCTGACTTTAATATATTGTAATAATATGTTCTTTCACTATTGAATCGTCGTTTTTCCTGTCACAGAAAAAAATAGTGTATTATACACGGGAAAAATATTAGATTTTAGCTCTCGGTTTGTTGTCTCCCTTCGCTTCGCGTCGGGAGATAACATAACCTCGAGCTAAAATCTAATACTTTTTTCCCTTGTATAATAAATAACTATTTTTTCTCGATGTTGCGTCATCTCACCTAAGTGTGTGGGGTAGATGACGTAGTGTGTTAAGTGAGATGACGCATTCATTTGTTCGTGCAATAATAGCGGAAAATATTGTTAAAATCGTTTTTAGTAGGTATTTCATTAAACTATATTCATACTTTCAACGTAAATTATTTATTGGGAGAAGTAACAAAAGATAAATTCTGAGAAAAAAAACATTATTCTTGTAGGTACAAAAACAAAAGCTGCCTACTTCATTGCCTTTTTTCCGAAATATTCACAGGCGTCCACGAACTTCGTGCAGCCTTTGTGCATCCATCGGCTGCATGTTGTGCATTGGATCCAATCATCCACTTTCTTTGTTTGGTTGTAGTTCTCACCACATCCTACACAAACATCCGATTCATCTTCAAAACTTGACGAATCATCGTAGACAACACTCAAGTTGTCCTCTTCGTCACTAGATGATTCTGGAAAGCACTTCTTCTTTGCAGGTTGTCTTACAGTTTTTGTTGTGGCTTTTGCTTTTGCTTACCTGCGTTTTGGTTTTCTAGCCTTTTTTTCTTTCACCGCCAACTTTTGTTTCTTTTCTGAGATGTTGTCATTGTCTGTTAAAACAGAAGCAAGTTATCTGCTCCGTTTCCGTACAGTTTCGACTGCCTTGGCAATGGGCACAGGAGATATTTGGTCGAGCATTTTACTAGAAGTAGGGCCTTTACCAAGAAAAGTGAAATGAATAGACTGAGGTGAAACTGACCTGTGCCGAGTACTGATGTCGAGTGCAGCTTCATTTAATGAGGGGTCTGTTTCAGGCCAATGTGAACAACCAGGTTCTGGAGAATTTGACGTATCCCTAACAGCGCCAACTGGGGCGTTTGCATGTGTCTGAAGATCTCCTTCAGGATGATTTGCTGTTGTTTGAGATTTTTGCTCTGTTAGTTAAGCATAATCAGGAATGATCGATGGATCGAACGGGACAATGCCTGTTGTTTTAAACGAGGATACTGCATTTTTCATAGTTACGGATTTTTCCCAAGCAGTGGCAAGTAACTGTCCGAACTGGAGCCTGTTAAGTCGTCTTCTGGGATTTGTTCGTAAAAATATATTGGCAGCATTGTAATAAAGTGTCTTGAAAGTTTTGAAAAATACTCTATCCAAGGGCTGCAAAAACTGGGTGCTATGACTTGGCAAACAAAAGAGAATGACTTCTTTCTCAGCTGCATTTCAACGTTGCTATACTGTGAGGAGTGCCCATCTAATAAACGTAGTACCTTTCCAGCAGGTTTACGCGGAATTGACTGTTCTTGCAGCCAATTGAAAAAAATATCGCTGTTAACGTATGCCGATTTCTGCGACATAATTACGAGGGACCCAGACGGTATTCCATCTTCGTATTCGGGCTTCTTGCTCTTCCCCTTGAAGATACATGATGGAGGTATGTAGGTACCTTCGGCATTGAAGCAAACGATGATCGAGACATTTTTGAACCCCTTGTTAGCTAAGATGTGTTCGGGACGGTTATTAAGTTATAACCCAGTCTCATCAATGTTGTAGATGCGTCCAGGTTCGCTCATCAATTCGTTTTCAATCAACGTCTGTTCGAGGAGTGAAAGATATGAGGCCACATTTTCCCGTGTCATTGCTAAAGCTCTGGCAGTAGTAACTCCTTCAGACTTTCGTATGCTAAAATGTCGGCGCCCTCTCAAAAATGAATATAACCATGGGTACCCAACCATACGTGCTTCTCTGTTAAACTTGCGCGGTAACTTCAATCTTTCGGCTAACTCGAACTCCATAGATCGCACCTGAGACCGTGTAGGGACAAATCCGTGCTTTTATAATTTTTGAATATGTGCCACTATTTTGGCTTCGTTATGATCTACTAGGGTAGATGTAGGTCCCAGGATTTTGCTATGCACATTCCTGTTCTTCATTCGACGCCGTAGAGTAGCTCTTGGAATGCCATAGACGCGGCCCGCTTCTCGGATGCTCATATTTTCCGTGTCGACTGCGTTAATTGCTGTACGGAGTTGATTGGTATTCCACTAGCATCTTGCCACAGTGCCCTTCCTCTTGTACTCGGTTGGCATGGCTGTAAAAATTCAAATTATTAATAAAATCATTTATGATAACGGCGTCAACTCGCCTCATATAAGGCTGCGTCAACTCTCCCTACACTATAAGGAGAGGTGACGCATCAAATCTCAACAAAACAGTTTAGAGAAATTCAACGGATTGAGGTTAGAAACATGCACTGGGATATTATTAACAAGGAAAAACTGAGAAACGTCGCAAAAATGCGGTGTAACATACCTTTGTGATCTTCTATCTTTGGTATTCTAAAAATTTTTGGCGGTAATCGAATTATATTGGCTCAAACAAATCATAAACGACGAGCCGAATCGGGCAGCATTACTACAACCATGATTTAGTAGTTCAAAGCCACGGAGAGGGGTTGCCATATTTGTCTTAGAAGCGGTAGCAACGGAGAAAACATTCCCGCGTCATCTCACCTAACCCGCCATCTCTCCCAGGTTTATCCTATACAAGTGACTGAATTTATGCTAAGCTAACCAGAGCCAGTACAATGGGTCCTCATGTTCGTCTTACTCTCATTTTCATTTATCTCTCTATATTCTGGTCCCCTAATTTTTTTGCATGTGTCTTATTCATCCTGTGAATGTATTCATCATCCTAATGGCAAGTTTGATAAGAATTTCAATATTTACCATTTTTATAGCTACATTTTTTTTTATATTTGTGTTCTCAATTTTTTGTCAGCTCAACAATGAAGCTGTTTATAGGGCTGCTCAAGGACAAACTAGAAGAGCAAATGAAAACTAGACAGGAACAACAAGGATTCAAAAAGAACCGATGCTATTTGCATTACGGAGCAAATAAAGGAAAAAGCAATAGAGTACAATACACCAGCATTTATTTGCTTCGTCGATTTTACTAATGCATTTGACAGAGTCTGCCTGGAAGACGTTATAAAAATTCTAGAGGAAAGAGAAGCCCCTGCTAACATAGTAACAACGGTATACAACCTTAACACCACTAACAGGACGCAAATGAAAGCTAGAGAGAAGATTACATCTAGCATCCTTACTCCAGGAGGAATTAGACAGGGAGAGAGCCTTAGTCTATTTTTATTCAACCTCCTGATGGGCAAAATCATAGAAGAAGTAACATCTGTACTTGGGAAACAGAATGAACAACAGGGCTATCAGTATGGTCTGCTACGCCGATGACGCTGCAACATTCGCAGAAAGTGAGAATGACCTACAGAGACAGTTATTTAAGTTCTACCAGATCAGTGAGCAACTCAATATGGACATATCCATAGATAAAACGAAAACCATGACCATCGCTAGGGAACCTATGAGATGCAAGCTGGTAATAGGTAATATACCCATAGAGTAGGTCAGGCAGTTTAGATACCTGGGCATAGATATATCCAGCGCTCACGACCCGGTGAAGGACCTAAGCAACCAAATTAACAAATCAGCCATAATATCAAGCTGTCTAAGGGAAACTGTATGGACTAATCCTTATATGCGAAAGGAGAGTAAGATCAAAATATATAAGACATGCGTCAGGTCAATAATGACATATGGTATACAAGAGAGAGAGGACACCAACAAGACTAAGAGGATGCTACGAGTCGCCGAAATGTTAGTACTAAGAACAATAGCCGGGAAACAAGAAGAGATCACGTAAGATACACAGATATTAGAGCACAAATCGACGTACAGGATGTGGTGAGATGGGGAAGACAGAGTAAGAGAATGGTATAACCACGTAAAAGAATGACCGACGATAGACTACCATGCATTGTACTAGAGGGAAAGCCAGCAGGCACCCGTCCACCAGGAAGACCACCAAAGAGATGGAGAGATACCTGGCAGTCCACATCTCAGGAAATAATACAGAGGTAAGCCCGGAATCAACAGATTATCTAGATCTCAAACAAGTGGATGAAGAAGAATTTTTTTTATCCCGCCAAAGTCTCCTCGCACATTTTATTATCACTGACTTAATACCGTAATCTTAATTCTCAAGTTTCACAACGTTAATAACCCTAATGTTTTCGTATACATCGATTTAATTATCAAAGCTTTGTTTTCAGTGACATTCCTCCATTGTTTATCATATGAAAAAATTTGTTTTCTCTATTCTCATGTAAATTTCTACTTTTTTACTCCTCTTATCACCAATTGTTATTTCTGAATATTGCGATCTGTATTTTAAGCTCTAATACTCAGCCGATAATGAAAAAAGAATTTAGTAACAAAGCATTGTAAGCAAACTCATTTATTATTTCTGCTTTGACATTCTCTAATTAGTTCGATTCTAGGCGTTTATTATCATTGTTGCACTGATTTATGAACTTTAATAATATAATATTACAAACGAAAATAAATAGCTGCAGCGTAATTTTCAATTTACTTAATGTTGGTGTAAGCAATAATTTATATATTAATTGCAGCAATCCTATAATTGATTAATTGATAAGTGTTCACATTATGTTTACTATCACGCATTATATGTTAACAATATTGAATAAACAGTAGATCGTTCTTCAGCGAAGGCCACTTGTCTGGCTTCAATTTTCGACATAGTGTGACTATAAGCTTAAGCCTCTTCAAAATCCCATTGCAAAATAAATACATTCGAAATTCAGTGGTGTATCAAAATTGTTTGAGTCAAAGACACAAAACGATTTTTCATTTTAGATACAATAGAACATATAGGGGACATGAAAAAACTAGCATTTAGAAAATTTATCACTAAATACAGAAGTGATTATGTTATGGTCTGAATTTAGAATAAAATTCTTACTTACATTATTTCTTAAATACATTATTTAATTTAACAGTAATTAAACAAATTTTAAATTGGTATTTCAATAAATCCTAGTGGACAATAAAAATAACATTGCACATTCATTTCCTGTAGGTAATTATGGTTCGTCTTAATTTTTTTTCATAATATGCATTCTTTTATTGACTGTTGTGGGCTATTTAATATTTTGGGACACTCTGTATAGCTAATAAATCTAAAAATGCTTCGGTGATCGGTAAAACTCGTATCCCTTCTACACGGCTGGTATTAATCTCCGACTCGCCGAAAATGCTTCGCTACAAGAACGGTCTTGCTTTTTCACAACATATATAATTATTTATTAAAGCGACAATAAGGAAGGAGGATGTAGGATATTTGAACGTACTTCTTTTGATTCTCCATTGTGCTCGAGAAATACATGTCTACCAACTGGAATAATTTAAAGCCTAGATTTTAATAGTTGTCATTAACGGACTTTTGGATATTTCGAATTTTAAAAACTTTTGATATGATTTGTATAATTGTGTAATAAACACGAGATATGACATATGAAATTTTAAGAACACCCTATAAAGACAAAATTTTCATGATTCGAAACAAATTAATAATAAAATAATTGTTGACCTCCGCCAGGAAAGAAGTTGATACAAACAATTTTGTTACAATCAGCAAGGTCGATAAACATTATAGCTGGTGTTTTGACATGCTTTGTTTATCAATAAATATAAACAAACGTTGCAGACTAGAATAATGAAATTTAAAATTAACCTTCAGACAAGGGCACAAACGAAACAACTTTAAAATAAATAGCAGGAGTTTTGAGAACAAAAGAGAGTGAGGTAGTAACCCTCAATAAGTGACCCGGTTCAGTACGGCCGGCCACTTTATCGTCGACAGTAATATTGTGTAGTTGTGATTTGTGATATTTCAAAAGCGTAAGTTTTTAACGTATAATTATTTTGTTTATATACTGTATTGATATTTTTATATTTGATTTGACTGGGTGTCCAAAAAACGAAAAAGAGACCTATATTTTCGGTCATATTGAGTGCACTATTTACATCTGAGCCCCTCACCTACCGATCTAGTCTAAAAATTATAGGCATATACAAAATATATCGTATGTTCGATGATCATTTTTCTTATATGTCTTTTTCTGTATTGTGCAAGGATATTCCACTGTATGAGATATCATATTTATTCGATTCAATTCCGAAAGTTTTGTTCTGTATTTCATTTCCTTATATTGTACAGGATATCCAAATGTACGAGATATCATAATTATTCTATTATATTCCGGAAGTGTGTCTGATATATTATTATACTATATTGTACGGGATATTCAACTGTGCAGGATATCACATTTATACCATTCGATTTCAAAAGTTTGTTGATAATTAGTATACGATATACAACTGTGCGGGATATCACATTTGTACCATTCTATTTCAAAAGTTTGTTGATAATTAGTATACGATATTGTACAGGATATACAACTGTGCGGGATATCACATTTATACCATTCGATTTCAAAAGTTTGTTGATAATTATTATTACATATTGTACAGGATATTCAACTGTACGGGATTTCACGTTCATACCATTCAATTTCGAAGGGTTGTTCGATAATCATTTTTCTTATATTATACCAAATATTTAACTATACGTGATATCGTACTTTATCTTTCATAATCAGGAAAGACCCCTTTCAAAAGTCTAGAAGACGTTGTGCCCGAGTCAGGTTTCTTTCGTTGGTTTCACTTCTTATACAGGGATAGTCCTATATAAGACATCCTTACGGGTGTCACGAGAACGGGTAACTACTTCCAGCTTTGGAAAGACGTTTTTCCTTAACTGAATTTTTCATGTAACATACCGGGGCATTTCCCCCCCGAGTAACTGTCATTTTATCCAAATCAGGGCTGTATATTTTACTATTGTTTGTAATATATATTTGTACATATTTATCCACCCAGTCTGTTTCCTTTATCAAAAACCCTTACCCTCGTACCAGCAAGTTAGAACGGACTGACACGACCTGCATTAGAGCTCAGGCTTGGCACATTGTATAAGCCCAAGATGCCTCACGGAGACCTTGACTGCTCGAGCCAGGAAAACACCTCCCTCGACGTAACCCGCAGGGAGATTTCTGGCTCTAAATTTTGTGCCGTAAGGCACTGGTGACAGCACGCTGCAAATATTTCTTAGGAGAGGAGTGTATAATAGGACCCCTCCGGTCACTACAATCAGAAGAAAAGAAGCCAAAGGAATAATACCGTTTCCTATACCATTGGAATATACCAAACGATCTATTAATGTGGGGACAGCGGTCACTGGATACATCCAAAGGAGATAAGAGTTATTTATTACAATTGGTTTTGAAGCTATCTTTTCTTTGAAAACGACGAGAAGGAAGGTGTGTATTGTATGGTTTGAGGAACGAGAAGGGTTCGGTGCTTTGTGAGAGTTATTTTCTTGGTTTCATTCTCATTTACCCTAATTAGGGGATAGAATTTGCACATATTGTTTGGACATCCGACTATTTTGAGGAAGCAATTAGTTTGAATGTCGATTTTCCGCCGTTAAGGGATATTATTTTGCACTGGAACCACGATTCACTAAGATCGAATCAACTTTCTGTCAACACCTGCAAAAATTCGCCATTTTGTAAGCCTATTGGTGGAGGCTTTTGATTGATTAATTCCACGTGGCTGGATATTGGAATTTTGAGAACCCTCATTGATAAATTGAGGTGAGTAATTTTTAGTTTTCACAAATTACAACTTTGTAGATGGTGAGATTGATTATTTTCTCTTCTTGTAGAGTTTTTATTCTACGTTATATATTCCCGTCTATTTTGGGATTTATTTTGGAGCCTCTTAATTATCGAGATTGGATTTTGTACTCGATTTCACACCTGGTTCTACCTGCTATATACTAGCAGAAATTATTCCCGGCCGAGACGATCCCTGAAGATTTACCAGACATCTACTCCCGATTGTGACCTTGTGGACGTTTGGTTGGAACCCAAAACGTACCATCCAGCTAAGTATAACAGAGAATTTCGTTTTGCTGATTCACCTCTCAATAAAGACTTATATTATCGTTTTATGATTCTCATTATCACTCGTGATTATTAAGTGATTTTATATTAGTTATATCTACTAATATTAATTTATATGTTAGTACAATTGAAAATTTGCGGCTTGATTTGGGCTGGAATCCCATATTATATGTGTGGTGAGGTGACACTGAAAGCTCCACAAAAGACCTTGAGCCCGCTTGTAACAAAAGCCTACGAGTTATATTTCGGGTTCAAAGTTGGCGATCAAGAAATACTTGGGATCCCAAAAATGCTGCCGCACTTGTTCAAGAACTTTAGCAGAATGGCTACGGGGTACTCACACATTTATGAAGTTTGGAGTGCCAATGACTTACGTCAAGAAAAAACATACAACTGGTATCAAACCCTGTAACTGCTACGTATGATCAAATAATGTTTGATATTACATCATTAATTGATTAAAATGCGCTAAAATTACCCTTAACGAGGGTGTACAATTATAATTCATATGATAAAACGTACAATTTAAAATTATCAACTAAATGATATGTGATGACAAGTTTGACGTTAATAAATGGTGGCTAATATGCCGGAGTACAATACTACAAGTAGTGTCTAATATTACAATGTGATCTTATGTTTAAGATTGAATCAAGGTATCATGTTTAAAAATGAATGAAAATATCAAAATAGTGAATTGAAACTTAAAGGAATTTTTTTTCAGAATCAAGTTAAAGTTATCATTAAAATTAATACATTAATTAAATTCAAAATTTCCGAATATCATCCAACTTAGATGAACAGGGGGGGCCCCCTGCTTGACTAAAGAGAAGTGAGTTAAGGGTTGAATCCATTCCCCAGCCAGTCAGGAACCAAGCGAAGTAGACGTATATGTGTAAAGTGATAGAATAAAATGCATGGAGGAGTTTACACAATGTAGTGACTAAGGTGCAAAGGCAGGCTGGCAAGGTAAACGCAACGGCTAATGGCATCCCATAGGAATTAAATGTAAATTGATTGTGGCCCGATGGACTAAACTATGACCCATACCTAGCCTGGTGTCAAGAAAACAATGTGTTTGTGAAATTTGAGGCAATTGTGACAAACGTAGACCCATTCTAGGCATGCACAGGCAGAGAAGAAATCAAGAAGAGTGTCAAGAGTAAAAGAAAAAGATAGGCAGATTTGATAAAAGTTATAAGATATAGATCGCTTGTATTCTAATGAACCCAACTACGACCCATACAAAGCTTCATTTCAGGGAAACAATGTGGTTGTGAAGTTTTTTAGATAGTTGTGACAAACCTAGATTCATACTAGGCATGTATATGAAAGAAGAATCCGAGGAAGATTGTAGCGAAGAAGAAAAGGATAGCTTGTATTCTGATGCACCAAACTATGATCCATACATAGCTTGGTTTCAGGAAAGCAATCTGGTCGTGATGTTTTTATATAATAATGCCATACCTAGAATCGTACTACGTACTAGGCATGTCTAGGAGAAGAAGAAATCGACGAAGAGTGTAAAGAGAAGAAAACGGGATATAATGATTTGCTCAAATTTATAAGATTGCTTGTATGATGGACCAAACTATGACCCATACATAGCCTGGTGTCCAAGGCACACTGTGGCTCTTTGGAACCAGTTCTAAGAGAAAAAACCAGACCCATACTAGGCGTGTCCCAGATTAGTTCCAAGGGGAATATATGTACTAGAGAGAAAGATGAAATTATTACTATTATTATAGTAAATTATTAATTTATAATTAAATTTGATTGTTTCCTAATGAACCAAACCATAACCCATACTTAGCCTGATGACCAGCAAACAATGTGGTTGGGAGATGATTTTAGAACTAGCCGTAAGAATAAACGTAGACCCATACCAGGCATATCCATGAATAGCTACAAGGATAGGTAGAAAGATATGGTTATTTCTATTAATATGATGATAAATTGGTTGTTGAATGAGGTATGAAAATTTCTTTATGAGAAGGTAGTACTAACAACAATAAGTACTTTTGTCCTGGTGGATCAATAATGACCCATGAACAACGTGGTGTCAGGAACACAGAGTGTATAACATTAGTAGGTGCAGTGTAAATGTGAAAGATGAATAAGGTTAAGCAAAGTAAGAAGACTTAAAGTAGAAGAAAAGAAGAAATAGAAGTGAAGAATGGATAGAAGATAGAAAACCATTATTCATTCGCATTTTACGAATTAGCAGAGTGCTGAGCGAAATAGTCTTGGACGAATATACTGTTGATATAAATTAATAATTAACTGATTAGTTAAGTATATATAAATTAAGTGTTACTGACTAGTTTAGTGTTTAAATAAATTAGTAAGTAGCCATACCGTGCGTTTAAAATTTAAATTAGAAGAACATTACATTGGTGTCAGAAGTGGGATAATATAAATAAAATGCTACGTAAAAATGGCCAAGAGACTATGTGACCTCAAAGTGGCAGAACTAAGAGCAGAATTGGAAGATCGTGAGCTGGAAACGTCCGGTAAGAAAAGTAAATTAGTAGAACGACTTAAAGTGGCACTGGAAAATGACGGCTTTGATCCAGAAACAGTTTTATTTAATGACGAGGCTTCCACCTTAATCTCGTCAATTTCTGCTAACATGGACGAGAAGATTTCTGCCATGGAAGAGAACATAGACGAGAAGATTTCTGCTATGAAGAACGACATTTCTGGCATAGAAGAGACGATTTCTACGAATGTGAAAAGCGATATTTCGGCTATAAAGAACGATATTTCTGCTATGAAGAACGACATTTCTATCAATATGGACGGGAAGATTTCTACTTTGAAGAACGATATATGTGCCGATATCTTATTAATGAAAAACGACATTGCCGCTGACATTGAAAATGAAATTTCGTCTCTAAAATCTGAAATCGAGAACAAGATGTCAACGATGGACGAGAAAATCGAGAATAAAATGTCAACGATGGACGAGAAAATCGAGAATAAGATTACAACGATAGACGAGAAAATCAAGGAGTTAGAGGAAAAGATTGCCGATTGAAAAACGTGAGGCACGCCAGAGGAAGAAAAGAAGACCGAGCAAACGAAATGCCGGAAGTGTGGCGAGCTAGAGCACGTACGCAGTCCGTCTAAGCGCCCCAAGACCCCTGTAACTCAAGAACTCCAGTCACTGGGGAAATCAGATAGGGGTGAACATCCAGCTGATGTGAATCACCGAAAAGCCAACTCCTTGCCTAGACGGCCATTCCCTGTAGACTACTCACAATGCAACAAGTCGAAATCTAAGGAAGTTGCAGTTTCAAGATCTACAGTAGCCAATAAAGAATGGTCACCCACCAGTATCAGAGAAGATCAGGAAAATGATCCTTGCCTAAAGAAGATTCGGCAGTGGAATGAAGAAAATCGGCGACCTACCTGGCACGAAGTGTCAATATTTTCACCGAAATTCAAGGCGTATTGGGCTCAGTGGGACTCCTTTGTTCTGGAAGAAGGGCTGTTGAAAAGAGTCCTTGAAAACGATGATGGTTTCGAGATGAGGAGACAGCTGGTTATCTCGAAAACAAGAGTAGCTGAAGTACTAAAGAAGTTACACGACAGTCCATCGGGAGGTCATCTGGGAGTGAAGAAAACCCTACAGAGAATCCGTGAGAGGTTTTATTGGATGAACAGCTCCGATGATGTGAAGGACTGGTGTAAGAAATGTACGACTTGTGCTACGAATAATGGACCACATCGCAAGAGAAAGTCATCCATGAAACAGTACAATTTTGGAAGCCCTTTCGAAAGGATTGCTTTAGATATCGCTGGACCATTTCCGACGACAGAAAATGGTGGCAAATACATACTGGTTGTAATGGATTATTTCACAAAGTGGGTGGAAATTTACACTATCCCGAACCAAGAGGCCAGAACTGTCGCGGATGTATTGGTGAGGGAATTTATCAGCCGATACGGAGTGCCCTTGGAAGTCCACAGAGACTAGGGAATAGATTTTGAAAGCCATTTATCCCAGAAGATTTGCGACAGGCTGGGAACGAAGAAGACCAGGACAACAGCATTACATCCACAGTCAGATGGCATGGTGGGGAGAATAAACAGGACTATTGGAAAATACCTGACCAAAGTGATTTCCAGCCATTAAAGAGATTGGGACCAGTATCTTTCCCTATTCGCATTGGCTTATCGATCTGCCATCAATGAGTCCACGGGTGAAACACCTGCAAAAATCCTGTTTGGACGTGAAATGAGGCGTCCTTGTGACCTGGAATTTGGCTGTCGCCCTGGAGAAGATCTAGCAGGAGTAGACTACGTGATCCAATTGAGAAGAAGGCTGGTCGATATTCATGAATTAGTTCGAATAAATCTTCAAGTTGCCAGCGACAGAATGAAACGTTCGGCACGACACGCAGGCCACAGAGGGGTTTTTAAAGAAGGGGACAAAGTATGGTTACACAACCCGACGAGGAGAAAATGATTTTCTCCAGAATTACAATAATCCTGGGAAGGTCCATACTTAATCAAGAAAAGGATCAATGATGTTATATATCGCATAAGCAAGATCCCCAACGGAAAACCAAAAGTAGTTCACCAAACCGACTAGCGCCATTCGAAGGAGACCATGACTTAGAGAAAGGAGTAAACCATATTCGAGATGTATCTGACCTTACCTTCGATGAATTTATGGGCGCGTATGGAGGTACCGGGAAAGCTAGAGATGGAGATACTTCAAAACAACGACAAGATTTGTTCACTCTCCCGGAAGATTATTCACTGGCATACAACATCCCCGCCCATCTCAAGAACGCACGAGGGCTGGCATCCGTCTTTCGAAAGAAGTTCTGGCAATTATAAAAACTTGAAGACCAGATTCCAGCCCATGGCAAGACACTGAAACTGAAACATAATCCACGGTACGTCTTCTACGTGGTAACTAAAAATGAATTTCAAGATCGATCTACCTACCGCAATGTGTGGGAAGCACTTCGAAAACTACGAGACCATGTGCGAATCCAGCGTGAAGAAACTGGCTATTCCTAAAATAGCGAGTAACCAGCATCAGGAACATGTAGAGATTATCTTTCAAGATACCGGTGTCCAGATATTAATTTACAGCTACAACCCCCGTTATCAGTATCCGATGAAGACGGTGCCCTGCTATTTCCATAAGATCGGAAAGTGTAGAAATGGGACCAGTTGCCGATTCAAACATCCAGTCTCGGCTACACAAAAGTTCCAGGAGGATTTTCCATTTAAGGAGGGGGTAATGTTACGAAACAGCACACTGGTATAGTCCCTAATCCGACGACTCTGTCTAAGCCATGTATGAAAGTTAAAATTATGGCGTACGCGCAGGGATTGTTTACGATTGTGACTATCTTATCTAAACATTGTTTTTGTGACCAGTCTTATCTAGAAAATTCCAGAAAGCCAATTGTTTTTGAGTAAGCCGCAATCTAGAATTATCTAGTGAAAAAGGCATCACTATATAAGGGAACGACCAGGAAGAGTTAGTTTAGTTGATAATTTGTTATCGTGAGATAAACAAGTAAATAAGTGAACTGTTTATATGAATTAGTTTGAGTGAATATACTGTTGATATAAATTAATAATTAAGTGATTAGTTAAGTATATATATAAATTGAGTGTTAGTGACTAGTTTAGTGTTTAAATAAATTAGTAAGTAACCATACCGTGTGTTTAAAATTTATCATACCCGTTTACCGTTTAAATAAAATAGTTGAACATTATAATACTCTGTCAATAAAGTAAAAGAAGTCCTGCGGAAGACAAAACTGGAGTAGAGCGACAATGTGAAATGTTGTAATTGGATCAATGTTCTTAGATTGAAGTAGATTGCTAATGATAGGGATTGTTTCTATTTTGGGGACGTTGGTAAACTGATTGGAAACATCGAAAGAAACCATTAAGAAATTATACTGGAAATTACAATTTTTAATTCTATCTGCTAAGTTTAAGGTGTATTTAACAGTGTACATCAGTTTATAATTTAGAGTTGTAGGAAGAAAATTATTGACAAATTTAGGTAGAAGCTCCAGAGGAGTGTTGGAAAAGCTAACCACTGGTCTAATTGGCAAGTTTTCTTTATGTATCTTTAGAAGTCCATAAAGCCTAGGCATGTGATAGTTAGTAAGAGTAAGATGTCTCGCATTGATGCCATTAGTGGCGAAAATTGTCTTGTGCTCATTCAATATGTTTTTTAGATCTGTTGTTAATTTCTTAGTGGGGTTATTGCTCATGATTAAGAAGTTGTCATTTTGAAAAAATTCCTCAGTTTTATCAATGTAATCATCTCGGTACACTATGATCGAATAATTCCCTTTATCAGCTTTGGTAAACATCAAACTATTGGCCTTCACCTTACCAGCAATACATTTTACCAACCTTTGTTGTTTAAAGATTTTTCACTTCAATTTAGCATTGTGATTATGAAATTTAGTAAGTTTTTTAATGATAAATACCAGCTACTCTTTATATTATTAGCCCTGATAAGCTGATGGAGCTGTTCATTAACCCTATTAAATTTTTTAGTACGTATCATCCCAACATCATCCATATGTTCATTAAATTTCTGTCGAACAACCTCGTAAGGAACCAGTTCAATTATGTTATCATAAAGTATTTTTGTTTCAATGTTCAATCTATCTAATTCAGCGTAATGTAAACAGATTTGTTTTCTTAAAAGCCGCCGTTTCATCATTCGTAAAAATCCAAGTGAGATCAACTTTTTAAAATTGTTTTTTCAATTGTTACAACTATTCTAATTTTATAGGACAGCTTTGATAATAGCCTAATGGCTGAAAGCTATAGCTGGATTTTTAATAAAATACACACTCAGTACTCGTCTTTTCATTCACTCAATTTATATCTAGAGTGTACACCATACTTAGACAATTCTATCCTAAAATCCCCTCAGCCATTAGATCTGTACCTAACGACGCTTCTAGCATACCTGTTCTTAAGTCTCCAAAGAAATATGATAAACCAGTAACTATGATGACACAGAGGAGCCAGAAGCCAGTCCTAGTTTTGAAGAGGATGTCGCTTTCGAATGTAGTAACAGCAAACAGCCACATTTTATATCTCAGAAAGATCTCAATGATCTAGTTCGTGATTCAGATCTTCCCAACACAAAGGCACAACTGCCTGGATCTCGTTTGCAGCAGTGGAACCTTTTACAAAAAGGTGTGAACAATTCCACGTTTCGGAAAAGGTAATATCTATGCTGCCCATATTTTTCTCAAAGGAGAATTATTTACTTGACTGTCATGATATTCCAGGCTTAATGAATGAACTTGGCATTTCCTATGTTCCTACCCAGTAGCGACTATTTATTGACGTTTCGAACATAAGTCGAAGGGAATTTTTGTTGTTCAATGGAAACGAACAAGCCATCAGTACCCGTTGGTCATGCTGTAAATATGAAAGAAACATACCAAAACATGTGCATATTACTTTAATGCATAACATACGAATATCATGAGTGGAATACCTATGCCGATCGCAAGACTACAGAGTGGCTTCACAAAATATTGTTGTTTTTTTATGCGAATGGGGCAGCAGAGCCAGAAACCCATATTATTTAGTTAAAGGTTGGTCGTTACGTGAAAACATTGTACCCACTCAAAATACCGTCCTTAATGAATCTTTAGTAGATGAGCCAAAAGTTTATTTACCTCCTCTGCACATAAAACTAGGGCTTACAAAAATTATTGTAAAAGCCTTAGTTACAGAAGGAAATTCGTTTCATTATTTTGAACGAAAATTCTCGAGTATAAGTGAAGCAAAGTTTAAAGAAGGAATCTTCGTTGGACCTGAAATTCGGGAAATTTTTAAGGATCAAAATATCACTACACTTTCGAGAGGGGAAAACAGGGCATGGGATGCCTTCAAAACTGCATGTAGGAACTCCTAGGTAACGAAAAGTCGGACAACTACAAAGATCTAGTTGAAGAACTTATCCAATCTTATTAAGCCTTGGGTTGCAATTTGTCCCTTAAGCTGCATTTTCTTCACTCCCGTTTAGAATTTTTCTCTGACAATTTGGGTGCAGTTTCAGATGAGCACGGCGAGAGATTTCACCAGCAAATTGCTCAGATGCAGAAGCACTACAGTGGAAAATATGCTAGCGGACTACTGTTGGACCCTTAAACATTAAACCGCTCCTGGAGAATACAAGCGAAAAAAGAAGCAAATAAATGTTTTGATTGTATTTATCTTTTTTTTTGATACAATGAAAATTTTATTTTCTAAAAAGTGTTTCTTTTTAATTTTTAAAAATTCACCACTAGATTGCTTATATATTGCTTATATATATATTTCATATTCTCCCTTCTCTAAAAACTTGTATGTGATATGGAGCAACCGAATGCATATTAGAATTCAGTACAACCCCCAAAAAAATTCAGAGAGCGACAAAAAGTTTCAAAAAATAGAACAGTGATTTTAATGTAAGGAATTGTTAGGAGATAGTAAAAGTGAGGAAATATTTATTCAATAATAAAAAAATGTGTGAGGCTATTCAATACAAATGAAACGATTTATAATAGAGATGAGTTGATAGACTTTTCTTGAGATGCCACTTTCACTACAAAAATGAATATGTCAAAGAGCTAGGTCCCTGTTATAATGTAAAATTATTTTGTTTTCTGGAATTTTTTTCTGAAAAATGTAGCTTTCAGAAGTACTTTGGTATGAATAGCGACTTTGTATGAAGTAGAAGGTCCCTCTTACGGAAAAAGTAGTAAACAATTAAAAATAATAGAGTAAGTAATCCTAGAAACATAACAGCTAAAGATGAAAAATGATTAAACGTTTTCAACATCACTAGGGAGTTCGGAGGTTTGAAAGATTAGTGTTTTTTGTTTATTAGGTGAACGTATAAAAAAAGAGTATTGAACAAAATTTGTTGCTGAACAAAATATATTCGATTTGACTCTAATAACGACGAACATTATTCTTATCTGTTTTTTAGGTAATGAATCACAAAATTTACTGCCAACATTAAGGTAGTTACAAGAAGTAAGGAAGAACTAAAGAAAGCTCATTTACATATCGAACAAATGGCATTAGAAGTGGGATTGTAAATCAACGAAATAGACAGCATCTATTTGAAATGAACGAAAAATTGGAAATTGAAAATAGAGAAAACAAAATATCCATATTCTTAGAAATAGATGCATATACCTATTCGGACAAACCAATTTTGAAAAAAGCAGAATACGCAAAGGAAACTAGAAATGTATACTGACTATTAAATCACTAAGTATAAGTGCCAAAAAAGAATACAAAAAGCTAGAACAGTACTATTTGGAAGCAAAATGGGTAAAATTAGCACAATATGTTTAACGACGATATGAAAATAAAAGACTTATAGCATGGAAAAAGCAACAAAGAACTGTTTATGGTTTGGTGATATTATTTACGATTGTTGGGTCTTTTCAGGCACTGATATAGGATCTTTTTTTTCTCTGTAGGGCTTGGATTGGGATGTTTTTTGAGTGGGTGTTATCGTGTGGTGCGGCTCTGTTTGTGTGGTGTAGATGTGTGGCTCGTTAGGGAACGAGTAATTTATTAATTTGAAATTTAATTTTGAGAATTGTAAGGAGTCAAGCAAGTCGATAGATTACATATTTGTCGAGTACAATTGCGGCTGTATTAGTCCCTACCGTCCGCCATTGGTCTGGTAAATAAGTTCACCAAGTTATAGGGAGACCACAGAAAACATGTAACACTGAGTGTTAGCCCCGGACATTGCAGTTACAGCAAAGGGACTAGGATGAATTGGATGTACTGAGAGCATGAAAATAGAAAAGGTGTTAGGAAAAATAGGACAGTGTGAGGTACAAGGAAAGAGAAAGAGGGGGAACTAAAGTAAGATGAACGTACAATTCGTTGGAATATATAAGGACAATGGATGTGGATAATTAAAAATGAAGATCAGATGATAGGAAAGAATGGAGAGAGACATTTAGTTAAGTATACATACATCGCTTCCTTCTGTTCATTCTTACAACGGCTTAGTCGTGAAAATTATTTTTCAGACTATAGACGATTCATGATAAGCGATACACCTTCTTGCGGATAGTGTAAGAGCCGAGTTAAAAGCTATTGTGTGGCAATTTTCTTTGTTGTTGCTTATGACAAAACATAGAGCTTCAGTTGTGTTTGTGATTTTTTGTGTGTTTCTACTGTTTTTTGGGATATTTGAATGAACCGATTTTGCCGCGATCCCCAGTATTTATCTTGGCTCAAGCGAAATCTTAATTTAAGTTTTCATATTTTTCTGAAACCGGGAAAATCGAAGATTCTTGTGGAAACTGAGCTTGGAACTAATTGATAGAAGATCGTTGTGGACAAAAACATTAAAAATCGAAAAAAGTCTGTTAAATACGATGAAAGTGTGCTCATTACCTTTTCTTGAAAGTTATTTTTCACAGAAACGTAAGTGTATTATGATTGAAATCATTTTTGATTCCATCCTTTTCTTTTTAGTTAGAGTAAAACGTGGAACATTAAAACCAGAACCAAAATCTGCCACTAAGGTCGTGTGGTACTTCGCCAGCAGGACCATCATTCAGAGCTCTTCGAAAAAAACGAGAAGAAGAGCTCAACAAAAGTTAACCTCACTTATGAACCAATGGATGTGAATATTGAGAATCAACAAGAGGACATTTTAAACATAGGTTTTGAGAGCCAAGAAGCATCAGAAGCCTTACTAAATTAATTTTAATACAAATTTTACTAGAAAAATATCTAAAAAGACCGATTTTATAATACACACAAACGTAAGCAATAGTACAATGGTACTTAGCTAGCTTTCAGCTCTCACCGTCATGGCGCTGCGATCTTAACAACCCGAGTTGTTTATTGGAATTTACTAGTAAATTATTTAAAAAATGTTTAGTATGTGCTCAAGTTAAAATTTTATCCCCTTTTAACATGTGAAAATTGAAATATTACATTTACTGCATTTATGCAACTTTTATAGCGTATACGCCACTTAAGTGAATTTTACAATTTTTGGCTGTATCGTTACAGTTACGTAGACCATCTTGATGTTTAAAAATGAAGAAAATGTGAATTGCAATTTTAGATGTCAAAATTGTCAAACGACTAAACGTAAATAAGATGTCGTTTGGTTTATGTTTATGTATTAATCATGTTTACTCTTATCTTCTTAGTTGTCTTATATCGTTTGAAAAACATAATAGTTATTGATAGACGACATGAATCGTATTTTGTGTATGTTATGATGTGATCTAGCTCTATCTTTATTTAACGAATGGATTAGAGTATCTATTCATTTTCCGATTTTTATTGTGTATTTGAATAGATCAGTTTTTATCTTTTTCTACAACTGCTATGAAAAGTAGCATATTTCTCATAGCTTACTGAATTTTGAAACCATATATCGCTCACACTGTGAGAAATATTATTTCTCACGGCACTTTGCCCACACTACATACATTTATATGGAGAATCCAGTAGGGGATCCTCGATGCCCAGCCAATTTCAGAAACTTATACTCGATGCCCAGCCGTTTTCGGTGGGTGGTCCTCGATCCTTAGACTTTTTTTACAAATCTATTTACTTGTATTGTTTAAATTTGTGCAGTTGTAGAAAAAGTATAGTGTACAACATGTGTGAAAAGTACTTTTCTTACTCGTATCTTAGCGGAACTCGCCCTTGACTCGTGTCACAAACTTCCACACTCGTGAGAAAAGTTGAACTTTTCCCACTTGTTGCACAATATACTATTATCTAACATCTAGTATCTTTTTATTGTATACGCATGTCTATTCTTAGTAAAATAGTAGTTAAGTCTTGATGTTAACTTCAGGTCACTTAAGTTACGTCACGATCATATTGACGCAATATTCAAATAATGATAAAGTTTACTTTTTAATTTTATATATGTGTAACTAAAGCACAAATTATCGTAAAATATATACTACCAAAACTGCCATCTATGGATGTCAGTAAAACTTTGCGCCATGTACACGTCTCAAGTTTAGAAAGAATAAAATTTCCATTTAATTAACAATTAAAGTACCTAAACAAGTTTAAACCACAAAAATTTTTGAAATCACGTAAAATACCATGTCGTATATTAAATTTATCCACCTTTTTATATTTTCAATTGATACTTACAAAGAAACATTCTTCCAAATAATTCTCAATTTATTGACTGAAATTTATTCAGATAAAATTTTTATATATACATAGTTATTTTCCAACTAATTTTAAGCTGATCTAAAAAATCATTTGGCAAGAAAAAAAATGTATAAGACTTGGTCCGATTTTTGGTATAAGTTTACCCGACACCATTCAGACAGATTATCTAGCTTTCTTTGAATTAAACCAATATCGATGTCATTCCAAACCACTAAGAATAATTTGAGATAATCAGCGACCATTAAAAACTCACTTCTTTATATCATCTTTGAGATCATTAAGAAACAGGCTAAACAACAACGGAGAACAGTGCCCCCCCCCGAGGGACCCCAGAGCTTACACCAATCACTCTTGACAAAAAAATTCCAATGTTTACCTTCAAACTTCTCCCACTAAGAAAACTAAACACCCAGTTCGCTAATTTGTCTGAAAAACCTAAATTTTTTAATTCCTCAATCAACAAGTGATTAACTCTGTCGAAATCTTAGGAAAAATCAGTATATATGGCATCAACCTGATCCCCTCTCTCTAAGGCAGCAGACAGCTTACCATTGTATATAAGCATATTGGTTAACGTAAATCGACCCCCCCCCCTAAAGCCGTGCTGCTCATTAATTATAATCTCTTAATACTGCCAATTCAAACAGTTATACATCAAACTATCAAAAACCTTTGGGATTGAAGACTGTATAGATACACTGCGATAATTTTTAATATTACTTCTTGAACCTGATTTAAATATCGGAGAAACAAAACTTTCCTTCCAACTATCAGGAAACATACCTGAAGATAGAGATAAATGAAATAGCTGACACAAAGGCAGCATTAAGGATATACTACCCTGTTTCAAGACCAAATTTGGAATACCATCAGGACCAATCATTCAACGAAGAGATGCTTTGTTTCAATAAGTTGTTAATATAATTCATCAGATTGTAATACTAGTAATTGATACATCCTTCATTCTAAAACAAATGTACCTACTCTAACCTTACCTGCAAAATTTTGTATCGGTTATCAACCAAATTTTAGAGGCCTATTCTCTTATCAGTAACAATGTCATTCATAGACGTTCGGAACTGTATTGAAAGAACCAATGGAATGCTCAAAGGTATGCAATACGATCCTGCATTTGTGTCAAGAATTATATATGCTTGTGTTATGGTCCACAACATTATTATAAAAAGGATTATACCTTCTTCATCTTCTTCAGCATTTTCCTATATTATGAGTTCGCTGTTATTTCGATCCACAGTTCCCTTAAGTTCCAATCTCCTTCTTTCGGAATATACAAATTGATGAATATCTAATTTTATAGGAAGATGGCAACAATTTTGTCGATGAAGATGATATTGGCCGATTGGACGAAGCTCATTTATTAAATAGGGTTAATAATATAGTTTGGAATCAAATTATAAATAATCTCTTTAATTGGGCAAGACTCATTGTATATTTTAATACAATAATTGAAGAACAATTTTCTTAAGTTTCTTGTATTATGGCTCTTACATGGTACCATTTATAAGAATCTAAATAAAAAAAATCAATTATTAAAATAACAATTCCAGAAAATTCACAATTTCCATTTTAATACGATAATGTACTATAAATTCAAATCAACTCTTTTATAGGAAGATAATTGAAGTTGTTGAGTGAATTATTTTTTTTATGTTATTTTACTAAACATAACGACAATGCAAGTTTTTTAAAACCTTACATAGGACAATTTTTTATTCGAAGTGATAGAGTAGTACTCCTCAAGGCAGAGTAGTAGAAAATAATTTAACTACTTAGGAAGTACTACTCTGTCACTTCGAATAAAAAAAATGGTCTGTCGGGTTTTAAAGAACTTGCACTGTACACGATTTTTCCCAATAATACTGATTAAAGTATATGTAAGAGTTTGAAACAAAATTTGAAACAGAAAATGGAATAATACTAGACTCAGGTGGCTGTAACTCTGCAAGTGAGTATTAAATTCAGTTGCTAACAACTTTCTAAAGTGCAATTTTTTGATATTTTCAAAAATAAAAGTATTTTTCTCTTGAGCTATATTGATACTTTATGACGAATCTTGTTTACTACTAATAAATATCGATATTAGGTTATCGCGTTTTAGGATTTAGAACATGTAGAAATGAAGAATAACTTAATAACTAAAATCAATACCAAAAAAGTTGACACCAACTTACGGACAGGGGGGCACACTGTGAGAAATTTAAGAATATGAATCCAAGTCCAACACAAAATCATAATCAGGATACTTTACCCGAAGATTGAGTTAACACAGGTTTAGCATTTTTTCCTCTATTACCCTCCTTTCTTTGACATTTTTTGCAATTTCTTTCAGGATTGTTATTTTTTCACTTTCATCATTACAATTACTTTCTTTTAAAGTCTTGCACCCCAGTACTAGACGTTTTTCTTTCTTTGATGGTCTTTTAAGTGACTCTTCAACCAAGTGTTCAACTGGTTGATTCTTAGGAATCTTACTTTGATTTGGGGACTCTTTCTCTGATTCTTCTCTAATTTCTTCATTATTTGGTACGTCTGCAATTTTAAAATTTAAGTGGATATAACCAAATTTAAAGAACCACGTAATTCATACCTATTCCTATTTCATGGACATGGGTTTTGCCGTTGACTACTACCCAACCTTTAACATCTAGTAATCATTCTTCAGTATCTGATAAAGGTTCAATAGGATAACCTATGTTTCCTGTATCTTTTGTGATAATTCTATTCTTTCTTGTCTTTGCTTTAACTTGACACTTCCAGTCGGTAAATGTCTGAAATTGGTAAAAAATATAACAAAAAACATATGTAATTACTGCTTTTATGGATAATGCTAATAAAAAAAGAAGATCAAGTATTATACGTACCCTTTTCCATTCTGCAGAATCCTTAATAGGACCACCTAAACTATTAAATTTGTCTGAAAGCTGTTTTCCTATGTTTTTAATAATAACAGGGCTTATAGCATCAAATTTGTTATTCCTAAACGGTTCATTTTTGTATTCAATTCATCCAAATACATTATACATTGTGCCTATATTGTCTTGGTGTTTTAACTTTGTCTTTATCCATAATAAAACTTACGTGAGTAAGTGAATAAAAATCATATTTAACAAAACTTCTATAAACAAATATATAGGTAATATTTTCCAGCCTAACACAACTACACAATATGTCAAAAATATACCAAACTTTATAAAATTGTAAAAATATTATAGTTATGTTTTGTCTTTAGATTTTTACGCAACGATATTATTACAGAATCTACTCTGAAAAAGTATCCTTAACATAATAATCGTTACCGTAACGACAAGTTACAGAATAGCTTTTGCTGTTAGACTAAATACACTTCATGAAAATGTTCCAAGTGAGTAAATTATTATTATTTCTTTGCCTCTTCAATTTGGGTTTGTAGAATTCATTTTTATAGAAGAAATTGATAAACATATTTGAAAAGCTTGTTTATATTTATATTTGACATAACAAAATGACAAATGACATTTGTATTGTAACGTCAACTGACGCTGTTGTGAGGGACGATACAATTCGATGATTGTAGGAACGGTGCTCGAGAATATCATTTTTAGGAACTATTCAGAAATAGAGCATTCCCAGCCTTGCGTATGCATGACGTTGGGAACGACGTCAAGAATAACGACATTCAGGGCATCAGGGTGAATGAAATTTAATCATCGACCACCACACCTGCAATAAATGAATCACCGGTAGCGACATTGATTTTTTTAGCGAAATATCGAAACCACACATGAGAAACCTTAAATTTTAGAAATATTTTTACTAAAGTTACAACTTTTATTTTTTAGAACTGAATATCTTTTCAATAAATACATGGAAAATTATCATTGATGCTGCAAATGGAAGATCATATATGAATTATAAGGCAAATGTATGCATACTTTGCCTGTAGATAATATACTTTTTAATTAATTAAAAAAAATAGAATTGCGGGGAGAGGAAAAAGACGAAATTTTCGATATAAAAGTGTCTGTCGTCTAGCGCAAAAATATTTAAAAGAGGGCGCAGTCGAGACGTGACATGGCGGGAGTGACGAGCAGTCACTCTTGATAATACAATGGTTTTTATTTGATGGGATCGAACTTTTAATTCTGAAAAACCATGAGCTTTCATCATATTTGAGCACCGGATTGACTTTTCACCTAAAAATTTGATCCCACAGTTTCTCAATGTTTGCCACTTTTTCTACACGATATTCAGTAGGGACCTCGATTTTAACTGTTCATTTTGATGGAAAATCAGCATGTGAGTAAAAGTTATATACTTTCTACTTTTTCTAATTGGCAATTTATTTTATTGGAAATAGTTTTATTTTTTGATATTCTCCGACTATAAAAGCAAACTGTTTTAAAATTTCAATCATTTACACCATTAAATTAAGAACTTGAAATAGTAATAAACTCAAATATGACACTATAAAAAAATTTACTTAAATCTCACATGGTTAAAACAGTCCCGTTGAGTAATATAAACATTTATCTAATATATTCAATAAATTACTGAACCACAGCTGTTGAATTAGTTTTAAAAACTGCTAAGAAACGTATTGTACCTTATACTGTTAATAATTATCAACAGATTGTGTATATGAACAAAGGTACTTCGGCAAGTGTCATAAAATAAACAGTTAGCACATGTATACGTTTTAACACATCTACAAAATGTAGTTGGAAACCCATCATCCAACTAATTCAGACTTGCTCCGACAATTTATAATTCTATAGCTTGGCTTAGGTTTCCATTCCCATATTTTTTTCTTATAGATAACTTCCTTTTTAATTCACCAACAGAAGAAATCTTCATATTTTTATGATCTCTACAGATACATTAGCTGTGTTTGTATCTACTTTTAAAAGATTCCACATGGTCTTCTACTCTACACTTCACTGAGCTCAATATGCCAACTGTTTAGTACACTATATACTTGCGTACATTAAATTTGCTTTTTACTAATTCAATTGAAGGGTATCTTGAAAAATGATATTCCTTTCACAGGCAACAGTAGTAGCCGAGTTGCAGGTGCACCCCCACAAAACCACCACAGCGAAAAAGTCGAATACAAACTATCTACGGCATGTAAATCAAACCATCAAAAGGCACCCAAACAGTAATTTTTCTCATACAAAATGTCAATTTTCAAATGGCCTAAAAAGGAGCCCGCTCTACCGATCACGATGGAATTCTGTCGGCAAACTTGAGGCGCTGAGGTTATGTTACAGTAAAATTTTCAGTCTTCTAGCTGTACTCAACGCTGAGATACAGGTACCTCGCTTTAGGTAGTTTGTTGTATATATATATTGTGACCACTTTGTAACGGCTTTAACGATTGCGATGAAATTTTGCAGGATGATAGAGCTCGAAAAGTTATTACGATCGCATCATACCACGATCCCTGAAAAAATGCTTACGGTGTCCAAATGGCCATCTAAAATTTCGAATTATGGGTATTTTAGGTTTTTCCAGTTTATACGTTTTTGACCTCAGATAGAGAAAAAATCATTCGAAATGCTTTTTGTAGCTCTATTTAAGAATTTTCCAATGGTATATAATATTTGGTGTACCCTTGTGGAGTTATAGCCAAAATAAGTGGTACACCTTTTGGTTCTTTTCGGTTTTTCAAAGTTTTTTCCAAATTATACGCCTTTTCACCGCAGATCGAATTTTTCTACAAAAAAAATTATCCTTAAATACTGCTTACCTCTGACAAATTATTGATAAAATCTTAGGTATATGAGAATAGAATTTAAACACTGTACAAAAAGTACTGATGTCACTGTTTTAAACGAAACTTACTGTTTCTAGATTATTCCACAATATATTGAAAAAAGGTTAAAAATTCTAGGAAATTTGACAATTGTTTCGATATTAAATATCATCATCAGAATAACAGTTACAGTTAAATAATTATTTTTGGCTAGACCAAGAAGTTACCTACCTTGTGATTGACTTCTACTTTCTGTTTTAAAAGAAATTGTTGTATTTGTAGCTTAAGATATTATCTTTGAAATATTACCTGGATATCTGATGGTTTTATAATTTCTTATTTCGTTAGTTTGTTCAGGAAATATTAGTTGAGATGCCACTTTTTCCTCTTTTTTATTAATTAATTTTTTTATCATAAGTAATGGATAACCGTTGGATGTTGCTATGTGTTTAATTGTATTAATTTCTTATTAAAATTAGATTTGTTCATAGGAACTGATAAAGCTCTATGTATCATTGAATTATATGCTGCTAATTTATGTGACATGGGATGATTCGAGTTATATGAAATATTTACATCAGTGTGTGTTGGTTTTTCGTAAATTGAATAATCAAGTACATTATTAACTCTTTGAATTCTTAAAACAAGAAAATTGATTGTTTTCTTCAACTTCTAATGCCAATTTAATTTTTGGGTGTAAATTCTTAATATGGTTGAAAAATACATCTAATTGTCGTTCACCACCTATAAAGCAAGCTAATATGTTATCTACATATCTATACCAAAATAAAACATATTTGAAATATTACTTTCCAAGATTTTTCTTTATAAACTGTCCATAAAAATGTTTGCCAACATTGGTGATATAAGGTTTCATTTTGAATTTATATCTTATTGCCCAAAGGGAAATAATTCTGATTAAACATACATCAAATAAATTAAGTATATCTGATATTATTCCTGGATTAATATTTTCATCTTCTAGTAATTTTCTTAAAAGCGTTAGACATTCTTTAGGAGGAATTTTAGTGAACATATTGGTAACATCAAATAGAATGAGTTTATCTTTCCAAGTTGAATGCTTTTAATTATTTGATTAGTTCTATTGAATTTTTAATTGAGTATTTAGATGTATACCCGTAACTATTAGGTATATTGCTTTTTGTTAATATATATTGTTAGGAGTATTAACATAAGAAACTACAGGTCTAATTGGTTTCGTTATTTTATCTAATTTTACGGTTACATAGAATTGTGGAGAATGAGGATTTTTAATTAATTTCTTAAAAGATAATTTGAATTATTAACAATATCTCTTATATTATTGGAAAACTTTTTTGCTGCGTCCGCTCTAAGAACTTCTACATCGCTAGATTCTATAAAATTATCTATATATTTTTGAATTATAATCTTTAGTTGTCAATATTATAGTGGCGCTTCCCTTGTCAGATTTTGTAATTGATTAATTGAATGTAAAACTGTAATGTCATTTTTTCTTACGTTTAACCTTTGACGGTTCAATATTTTTGGTTAAATTGGCAATTTCTAATTTCCCATAAAGAAAATTATTTGATTTATATTTTAAAGCTATCTCTGATTCTGTAGCTATTATTTGTTTAATATTAATCGTAAATTTTGGTGGTATTTTGTACTTTAAACCTTTATTTAAAAATTATATTCCATTACCTGTAAAATAGTGTCTGAAAGGTTTTCAAATCGTGGTCCAAAGTGTGTTGGTATGTAAGTTCTTACAATTTCATAATGTTTAGAGTATTGAATTCTATGTTGTGTTTGTTCAAGTTTCTGTAGTTTTTGTTCTTGTTTCTTAAATTTCTTGTGCTTCATCGTGCTGACACTTTCTCATCAAAACGGTCAAATTCTACTGGATGTACTTGGAACGTGAGTTCAGAATGTATAACTTTTATGTAGTTGTCTGAGGAGTCTCTTATTTTAAACCATTTTTTACATTCTCCTTTAAGCCATACTCGTTGAGCACATTTTATAGCTTTTTGTGCTTGAGGTGTTTTAGTATAACATTTTCTATTTATATAATTTGGTATTACCTCTTTTCTAAGGCATTCTTGGTTAAACCAAATGTTTTGTGATGCTTTGTAACGTTTTTGCAGTCAGGACAAATCTTCTCTCGAATATTTTTTAATGAAAAAAACTGTCTCGACCCTTACTTCATGGAATCTACTCATACTACTGTTTTAAATGAAACTTACTGTTTCTAGATTTTATTTGATGGCCACCTGATATTTAATAATTATTTTTGGCTAGATCAAGAAGTGATTGTGATTGACTTAATATATGTAAATAGAAAAAAGAAGAAGTATGATAATACAAATATTAGAGCTTAAATACTATTAGCCCTATGGGGATATCCTGGACATCTTTTTCCTAATTAAGATCAGTATACCTGTGGAATGATATCGAAAACAAGGAGAACTATATCTGCTGATCTTTACAATTATCACTTAGGAAGACAGTTTAAAAATGGAGAACTCCCTAGATTTATCTGTTCATTGGCAACTTGATATTGTGGGTTTCTTAAGTGTTTTCTGATTTCTAATTCTTCAAGGAAATCCAGTTCTTTTTTCTTATGACAAACATGCAGTACTTCTAGTTCAGTGTCAGGTGTCAATGAATGTTTGGTGTCAAATAGATGTTTTGCGTAGTGAGATTTATCTGGTTGTTTTAATATGTATGCTCGTAAGTGTTTTCTTTGTATCTGATTTCAAAATGTCTAAGGGTTTAACCCAAATAGACAGCAGTACGTTCTGGACATTTAAGTTTATATATACCAGACTTCTTTGAAGGGGATATTTTAGTTTTTACATTTTACAATTTTGTACTCACATTACTTGACCAGGTAAAAATAGTTGATGCAAGTACACCACTTGTAAAAGATGTGATATCAAATCATACAATGTATAGGGTGACAAAAGTACTATATCTACTTATAATCTTTTGCAAATAAAGGTAAGCTACGGCTACATATTCACACATTTTTCCTTCTTAATTTGATTTAATTCAATTGATATACTAGCGTTTAGCCCTGTTTATATAGTGTTAATGTTTGTTTGAAGCTTCCATTTTATTTCTTTAAATTGTACCAACAATCTTTAAAACTTCTGTATATTTATATTTTAGACGGACGTGCACATTAGGATCCATTCAGTTCATACTACTAAAAAATATACCTATATAATTAAAATCTATAGAAAATGCTTCATTCAATCAATGCTACTAAAATAAAATAAAAAGAAAGGCTCCATCCGATTTATAGGTACTATTATCAAAACACATAACAAAGAAAGGACCACATCCGGAGTACACTATCAAAACACATAACAAAGAAAGGGCCCCATCCGTTTTATACTATTTAAACACATTAGAGTGGAAGGGCTCCATCCGAATTATACTGTAGAAGTGCATTACAAAGAAAAGCTAAATCTTTTTCACTTGCGTTGTCAGAACTACAAATCAATCAATAAGCTTTTTTTGTTTATACTATGATAAGATCACTTGAAAAACAAAATACATTACAATGAAACTGGGCAGATCACAAACAAACACTAACATTATTTAAAAAGGGCTGAACTCCTGTCCATCTTAACCTATGCACCTCTTTCCATGTGAATATTTTTTAGTCCTTTTCTGGTTCTTATTTTATTCTATTGATTTCTTTCCAATTTTAATTGATTGCTCTTGTTACCTTGTTCCAATTGATATAAGAAATCTATCCAGTTTTTTACTTCTTCCAGTTCCTCAGTATCTTTATTACATCTCCAAAGAACTTCATCTATCAGAATTTTATTGTAGGAAATTTTCACCGATTTACTATTTATTCCTTGGCATTTATTTTGTCATATCGTGGTTTATGTAATTTTTTGCATTTTTCAGAACTTGTATATTACGAATAGTCTACAGTTCAGCTCCCCCCCCTAGGATCCCATACTCAAAATTCGCCAGGAACTTCATTTGCTCGAGAAAGAAGACAGCTTCCCGATGTCTTGAATGAAAAGTGAAGACCACATCTTTTCTTAGCTTAGGTCCGAAATGACAGGGTCTTGAAAAGTAATTACCATATAGGTTGAATCAACTGTGAATAATCAAAGTCAAAACTTGCGGTGTGTGTTTCAAGCTGCATTTTTCCATTCCGACTGTGGAAATCAGAATTTCGACGGGGTATGATGAATCGATACTGTACACTAAAATTCTTTTTCCTTTGCTAGCTTAGCCAGCGAAATTGTCCCCTTACTTTAGCACATCCTTTCGTTATATCCCCACTTACAATTGTCTTTCAGACAATTTTTCCATGATTACCTCAATCATTTTATTGATTCTATATTTTTTCTTTTCAATCAATTTTCTATTTTCTACATCCTTAATATAGGCTTTTACATGTTTCTATTCCTCCGTTTCTTGGTTACCATGAAGAGTTGTTTGTTTTTCTAATTAATTTGTCTTACCTCGAATCTTGTTTCCTCCTGGTCTTGTCTTATTTTCCTATTCCCACAGTAGATAAGCTTCTTAATCAGATCAATAACATATTCTACTTACTACAGAAAAGAGACAAATCATAAAAATTAGGAGAAGTATTAAAAGAGTATCGACATAATGAATAAATAGAAAGTATAATAGCAGAGGATTATAAAATAAAAATAAATATGAACAACAGTAATATAAAAGCGATACGTTTAAAAGTTTAATTTAGGAATAAAATGAGAGGACGAAATAGAAATTCATGAATAAGATAGCGAGAAAAACAAAATGGCATATTAAAAGAGTTCAGGAATCAAAGACATTGAAGTGAAACACATTTTTGGACACAGGAAAAATCAGGAAGGACAAGATAACGTAGTAAAAAGAATAAGGCAAGGATTATATCTAAAAAATGAGCTGTTATAAAGTAGGATGGAGAGAATGAATGATCTCGATTAGTCGATGTAAAAGGGAAAAGGAATGGTTCAGTTTGCCAGTCTATATCTAGGATCTTATGATCTTATGGAATTTAGTCCTCTGAACAATGTATAATACTCAAATCAAAAGTACTAAAATTATTCTAATAAAATTTCACAAATCTTTACTTTTGAGTGATTAAAATTATCAAAATAACTCAAATAATAATACATATGTAGAGAATACAATTCAATATCCATGAAAATGTCGTTAAATCCCTTTATCCTCGTCTACTTCCAACAATGGCCTACAAAAGGACGTTCAGATATATTTTCGGAATATAGGACTTAACACAGGGCTTTTATACATCGTATCTCACACAAATTCAACAGACGGCTTATATGTCCCAACGAAACAATAGCATTTGCGTTTTGATGTACGAAAATATAACATATGCGTAGAAATTTAGTGAAATCTTTAATACGAGTGAAAAAACATGGGAATTAAGTTAAATTTATTTCAGGTATTTCCCTTACATAAAAAGATGGAATAAAATATTGAGCAGCTTTTGAAAATTCATTGCTTGTATCTAGATTAAAGTTCCAAATGGGGTACAAGTTTTTTAACTCATACTGATCGGTGTTGTTAAAATAACATTTTTAAACAACCGGAGCTTTTGACAAGTCGATTTAACAAAATCTGAAGCATTAGATGGGATCAGTACTGGATAATGCCCTAACAACAATTATATGTTTTGTTCTTTGGAGATAATACAGAGTCTTAAGTATGGAACTTACAGGCTCGATTTTTGTTAACATAGGTCCGTGAGGAGTTTTGTAATATTTACTACTCGATCACACTAGCTTTACTTCAAATATGCGCCAAGCAAAAAGAGATAATACCTAAATAGAGATAGGAAACTTTTTTACAATGATACGGCTGCTTGCAACATCAGTGTCGTATTAATCAGAGGGCTTGGGTTAAATTTTTAATTGTAATAAACAGATTCATTTTATCTCAAAAACTTGAATAAAATCATTTTACAAATATTTATTTATAAGTAAAAATGGAATAATATTTTCATCTTCTGGTAACTTTCTTACAAGTATTAGACATTCTTTAGGAGAAATTTGAGTGAACATATTGGTAACATCAAATGAAATAAGCTCTTCCAAGCTGAATGCTTTTAATTTTTTGATCAGTTCCATTGAATTTCTAATTGAATATTTAGATGTATATCCGTAACTATTAAGTATATTTTTAAGTTTCTTTGCCAATATATTATTAGGAGTATTAACATAAGAAATTACAGGTCTAATTGGTTTCCTTATTTTATGTAATTTAACGGTTGCATATAATTGTGGAGAATGAGAATACTTTTTATGATGGACCTCTTTTGGTAATCACTTAAAAGATAATTTGAGTTATTAACAATGTCTCTAACATTATTAGAAAACTTTTTTGTTGGGCCTGCTCTAAGAACTTTCACATCGCTAGATTCTATAAAGTTATATATCTTTGAATTATAGTCATTAGTTGTCAATATGACAGTGACGTTCCCCTTGTCAGATTTTGTAACTGGTAGGTTTTTATCTTCTACTTTCATTTTTATTGAATTTAAAACTGCAATGTCATTTTTTGTTTGATGTTTAACTTTTGAAGATTCAATATTTTTGATTAAATTGGCTATTTTTAGTTTCTCATAAAGAAAATTATTTGAATTAGATTTTAAAGCTATTTCTGACTCAAATCGTGGTGCAAAGTGTGTTGGTATGTAATTACTTACAGTTTCATGACGTTTCTGTTGCCTATGTTCTTGTTTCTTAAATTTCTTGTGCTTCATCGTGCTGACACTTTCTCTGAATTTGTCATCTAAACAGTCAAATTCTACTGGATGTAGTTGGAACGTGAGTTCAAAATGTACAACTTTTATGTAGTTGTCGAAGGAGTCCTTTATTTTGAACCATTTTTTTACATTATTCTTTAAGCCAAACTCGTTGAGCACATTTTATAGCTATTTGTGCTTAAGGTGTTTTAGTATGGCATATTATATTCACATAATTTAGTATTACCTCTTTTCTAAGGCATTCTTGGTTAAACTAAATGTTTTGTGATGCTTTGTAACGTTTTTGTTGTAACTTCTGGTTAATTAATTAATTTCAATAAATCATCTTAAGTCACTTTTTGTTTATCTGGCAAAAGTGCTTAAAACACAGGATGTACTGCATCAAAATGTTCAGCCAATATAACAAACACTTGGTAGAAAATAGAAGGAGTAATTTTAAGTGCCATCGATAAACCAATGTTTGAAGCGTTTTAAGATGTTTAAATATTCATCGGTAGGTCCACTATCAAAGGGCATTTTTTATTACTGGTTGAACCTATAATGTTCTCTTCCATATCGGTTTTCTTGTTATCGTTGTTTGCAATTGACCTTTCCTGTGTAGAAGTACGGTTTATTTTTCCGCGACAAATGGGTATTGGTAAGTCGAACGTAGGCTGAAAGTGTGAGTTTGATTCAAGACACTTGTCTTTGTCTATAGAATCAATCTATGTTGTGTCAAACAGGCTTTCTAGCCACTTGTTGTTTACATTTATTAGGGTCTTTTTAACAGATTCTAGACACTTTTCTACTGGGTTTACTATACACTTGTAGATTGGCTCAGTGATTTTCTAAACGGTTGTTTTTCTGTTTGGTTAGTTCTAGGCATTTATTGAGTGAATCTACTGATTCTGGAAACTTATTAGGGATGGTTTTCGACGTATTTTCTGGGTTCGAATTACTATTATTTTGCAGTTTGTCAGCGTTGTCGTTTATGTATACCAATTTTAAATAGTTAAGATTTTTGGATTTTAGTTCCAATGTTTTGCTTTTAATCCTTTTTATTTTTTCACTGCATTTTCTGTTAACGTCTATGCCGACTGCAGGAATGCGTGGTTCGTCGGGATCTTTTGACTGTCACAAACTGTTTTTCATTGTTTTTAACATTAAGGTCATTGTCTTTTTTTAGGAAACTGAGATTTTGGCCCTTTCCATCACTATTTCACCATTTACAAACTGAGAATATTAGGACTTTTTTGCCCTTATTGAGATCTACTAGTGCTACCATTTCGTGTGGTCAAAATTCTATTAAACTTTTTTACCTTCTACCAATCTCACAGTTTACTCCTCTTACTTCCGTTATTTTGAACGGACCTAAATAATATGGATCGAACTTAGTTCTTTCTTCATTTTTTAAAATTACCGAATCCACTACCCTAAAGTTCCCGGGTGACGATTCCCTTTCGCTTTAATTTTCTCTAATTAGCTTATTTTTTATCAAAAACTGTTTGGCTTTTTCATTCGCGTACTGTAACTTATATTTCAATTCTTTATCATACATACAAAATTGTAACATGGTTCTATTTCTACATTTAAAAATTCTGGCATGTTGGGTTTTCTACCGTATAACAACTCAAAAGGAGTGTATCCGTGATACGTGTTTGGTGTTGTATTATAACAATATGCAAGCATTTTTACAAACTCACTCCAGTTATCTCTAGAATCTTTAATAAAGTTTCTTATGTACTCGTTGAACGTTCTATGTAATTTATCACAACTGCCTATTGATTCGTGATGATATGCCGTTAAAAAATTGTGTTTTATTTTTAAAAGTTCCGCGAGGTTCTTCATTATTTCGTTTTTATATTCTGTTCCTTGATAAGTCCTTATTTCTTTCATCAAACCATAGGTTGGTATAAAGTTGTCAAATATAGCTTTTGCGATTGTGGCTGCCTCTTTGTTCACGACCGGTATCATGACCGCGTATTTTGTCAATTCACATAATATTGTGATACAATAACGGTTCCCATTGTTACTTTCTACAAAAGGACCTATTGTGTCTATATATATATATATATATATATATATATATATATATATATATATATATATATATATATATATAGACACAATAGGTATATATATATTTGTGTATAATTTCTTGGGATTCGGTCCTTAGTAATATTTAAAATAGACTCAGAGACATCGTGTATACTTAATTTATTTTAACGTTTCGGCTGCAATCCAAGCCTTTATCAGAAACTACAAAAAGTGTATAATAGAATAAAATTTTCAAGTCTATGCCTCATTCACATTAACAAAACAATCAATTGTGTATAGTACTCACATATTTAGAACAGTAATTTTCTCCATTGGAACGTCACAATCGTTAAAAACATTTAAAAACGGCCATTCCCACATAACATTTAAAATTTTTCTTATTATAGCCGAACAATCATCAAGCAATACATTAGAATACGTACATACAGCAACTGTGGTTACCAATTCGTTGCTAATTTTTTTTAATTCCATATTTATTGTTTTTATTTTCGTTTTACGAGGGCGTTTCTATATATTGTTTATATCGTGCTAGGTGTGGACAGAGTATGGTTTGTTGTCAACTGTTATTTAAATTATGTTTACTTGTTCTATTAGTATTATTGTATCAAATTGTAATATATCTTACTCAAATTATTTGTATCAGTTTTGGAATTGAAAGTGTTATTGTTTTTTGTATATAGATCATTTCGAGGATGTCTCGTTTTTTGTTGTTGGGTTCAGTTTTTAGAATTTTTGTTTGTTCGTAATTAAAATTATGCTTAGATTCTATCATATGATTAGTTAATGCTGTTAAATTTTTTTTTGTCATACTTGGCTATTTAGTCTGTTTTTTAAATATTGACTCGTTTGTCCTATATACACCTTATTACAGTCCTTACACGGAATTTCATACACAACATGACTTTTTTTAACTTTAGGTGTTTTGGTTTTTGAAGTACTGTAACTCTTGTTGATTAAGTTGTGACCTTTATAACTAATTTGAATTTTTTCTTGTTTAAAAACAACAAAAATTAAAGTTTAACGTACCCTTTTTCTACAGGTACGTCGATGACTGTTTGCTCGCAATTCCAAAGGATAAATGTGATTATGTACTACAAGAATTCAACAAAGATCATCCTAAATTGCAGTTTACTATGGAAATACAAAATAACCACCAAAATCACTTCTTAGATGTTACCTTACACATTAAAGATGGATATATAAAAACAGCCTGGTTTACAAAACCAACATGGTCAGGTAGATACCTTAATTTTCTTTCTCAACATCCTATGTCTCAAAAAAATCGGTGATTATTGGTTTAGCTGACAGAGCGATCGCTTTGTCTGATACGTAATACCGACAAGAAGCTATACAAAAGGCTAAATAGGCATTGCGTAAAAACAGTTATCACGAACAATTGATAAACTCTATTTTTAAGAAAAGAATTCATAAATTCCACAACTCAACAGCTAAACAATCGGTATCTAAACAACAACACGTTAATTTCTTAACATTACCATATATAGAAGTAGAAGAAGGTTGATGGGTGTATTTTCTCAAAAGATGAAAGTGTGTAAATAAATTTTATTAAAAAATTAAGCTAAGCGCTTTCGGCAAATAAACATGCCATCATCGGAGCTTTCGTCAATGGTAAAAAATACCTCTAAAAAAGGGAAACATTGAAAGGGGATCGGCCTCACAGGCACAATAGTTAGATGTACCTTTTCACAAAATTAACAAATAAAATGAAACTAAAAACCCACTCTTTTATGGGGTGAAATTATTCACTCAGATCATTTTTATATAAATAATAATAATATATACCCAATTTAACAGAGAAAATTAAAAATGTTTTTGAACAAAAAAAAATTCAAATTAGTTATAAAGGTCACAACTTAATCAACAAGAGTTACAGTACTTTAAAAAACAAAACACCTAAAGATAAAAAAAGTCATGTTGTGTATGAAATTCTGTGTAAGGATTGTAATAGGGTGTATATAGGACAAACGAGTCAATATTTAAAATGCAGACTAAATAGCCATAAGTATGACAAAAAAAATAAAACAGCATTAACTAATCATATGATAGGAACTAAGCATAATTTTAATTACGAACAAACAAAAATTCTAAAAACTGAACCTAACAAAAAAACGAGAACTCCTCGAAATGATCTATATACAAAAAAAACAATAACGCTGTCAATTCCAAAACTGATACAAATAATTTGAGTAAAATATATTACAATTTGATACAATAATACTAATAGAACAAGTAAACATAATTTAAATAACAGTAGACAACAAACCATACCCTGTCCACACCTAGCACGATATAAACAATGTATAGAAACACCCTCGTAAAATGAAAATAAAAACAAATAAATATGCAATTAAAAAAAATTAGCAACGAATTGGTAATCACAGTTGCTGTATGTACGTATTCTAATGTATTGCTTGATGATCGTTCGGCTATAATAAGAAAAAATTTAAATGTTATGTGGGAATGGCCGTTTTTAAATATTTTTAAATGTTTTTAACGATTGTGACGTTCCAATGGAGAAAATTACTGTTCTAAATATGTGAGTACTATACACAATTGATTGTTTTGTTAATGTGAATGAGGCATAGACTTGAAAATTTTATTCTATTATACACTTTTTGTAGTTTTTGATGAAGGCTTGGATTGCAGCCGAAACGTTAAAATAAATTAAGTATACACGATGTCTCTGAGTCTATTTTAAATATTACTAAGGACCGAATCCCAAGAAATTATACACAAATACATATTACACTTTGGTCCCAGAAAATTGAAAACAATTTATTATATATATATATATATATATATATATATATATATATATATATATTGAACATAATTCAAGAACACAGAAATAATATAACTCATATCAGCATACTACACAGAATTATATAAACCAGTAGCGGTTAATGAAAATATTTCCAATATACAAAAGATTTAATGCAGTATTTAAAAAACTGTATATGTCTTACATGTACAAAATATTCTGGAGCATATATACATCATCTGTTAAGTGTTAGAGAATTATTAGCACCTATTTTGATCAGGATACATAATATCTATTACCTTATAAAAGTACAAAAATATATATATAGAAGAGATAGTTCTTCACTACTTAGATGGAAGTATAATTGAAATTCTCACTCTCACAAATATATTGAAGTTTGGAACATTTGATTGAATATCTTTAATATGATACCAAAAGAATTTATTGATGAAATAAGCTATTCATAATGGAATACAATATATGAGCAATAGTAATAAGAAATTTGAATTAAAAAGATAAGATTTACCTTTAAATACAGTAGTTCATTTAAGAAGCATATCGAAAATCCATTGTAAGTAATAAATCAAAATTCCTTAATTAAAAGAAACATGTAATCCATATTCTAAAAATATTCATTGAACATTAATAATAGTTACAATAAATAAACATGTAATAACTTAATTATTTAACATTTAGAGAGTTTTGGTTATATATATCAAATAATGTCAGAAATGTCATAAAATCATTTTATCAATTGACTGGAATAAGGTTATAAATTGAAAAAGAAGCAGAACCATAGAAATCTATATTTATTGAGTCAAGAAAGATGTGAATTTTATGGTTTGTAATTATATATTAGGAATTAGAAAATGAATCTGAAATCAAGATATTTATGATTTCGGATAGCAACGAAAAATAAAAAAAGGCGGGTTGGTTGTTGATTTTTGAATAATGATGGAAGTCGGAGATTAGAAAACTGAAATGGTTGAAGAATTTAAAAAGAGAGAATCAAGTTATTGTACAAAGAAGTGAGTTATTCCATATATTAATTCGAAATACGAAGATATATACAATATATAAAAAATTACATGTTATTGGAGGCTATGCTACAAATGAAAGAGTCATTTCAAATTGAATAATCAGTTGATGTGGTACGGAATCGTAATGTAATGTAAAGTTCCTGAATAGGATATTAAGCATTGATTGGGAATTCGAAGCTGGAGAATAATAGAAATTACAAACACGTGTTACCTGTAACAAGAAATCTAGAAAAAAAAAACATCTCCATCTGGACGACATATGTATGCATGACATGGCTTTTTAACAGACAGAATTTCAAGAAAGGAATATTAGTGGTTGAGAGGTTAGTGTTTCTTTTTATCTTTGTTGGTACCAACATTCGGGTTAGAGATGTACATTTATAATAAAAGTAATAAGAATTAGTATCTGAAACTATTAAACATATTAAAAGCATTAAAAAAGAAAGGTAATAACATAGACTTGAGTACTTACCATTTATATTTAACAAATATTTTATTGTTTGACATTTCAATATTATATTAGTATTTAAGATAGTTCATCACTTACTTTAAATTTATAATACATAATTCTTGATCAATATAATATAGTAGTTGTATTAAAGGTATTCTTGAAACTATTGTTTATGTTCAGATAAATATTACTTCAACTGCTGATTTGAGTGACAGTTGGAATCGATTATTCTACTTATAATTTCCATCTATTTTAATTGTGAGACAAAATCGATTGCTATATTGAAAGTTTCTATACATAGGCGCACCAATAATATAAAAAATATAATATCAGTTATTTGAATGATTCATATATATGTAAAATATTGTAGATATAGAGTTAAAATCACTTCCAGATCCCAAAGAGTAGTAAGAGTTTCTCATGCTCTCCACATAAATATATAAATACATAAAAAATTTTCTTCACTTCATTACTGAGCTAGCTATACTAGAGTTGAATATATTAAATTGATAATATAACAATTATAGTGGTATTGTCGGCAAAGTATACAACTATAACAATCCATTATAAATTTGGCGCCCAACGTGGGGCAAATTAAGAATTTTTTCGTGATAAGAAGGTTTTAAAAACATCAGAATTAGATACAATTAAAATGGCAAAGAGAATGATGCTTAGGGACGGAAAACAAATAGGTTTGGAAGGCAGATCAGATGAGGAACAAGAAGAAAGGAGACGTGGAATGGGAGATTCAGATGTAGAGGAAAAAACCTTAATAGATAAAGAAAGTGAAGAATCAAGGGTACAGCAGGATAGTAGACAAGACAGGCAGGATCGTGTAAGCAGAGGAGATCAAATAATGGAATTTTTAATTAATTTGAATGGGAAGATAGATAATATGAGGGGAGATTTGAATGGGAAGATAGATAATATGAGGGAAGATTTGAATGGAAAGATGGAGAAGATGAATGGGAACATGAATGATTTAAATAGAAACATGAACAGGATGGAAAAGAAAATAGAAGAGGTGAAGATGGAAGGTTTGAAGGAAATTAAGAAACTTAGGCAGGAAAATGAAGAATTTAGAAAACAGATAGATAAAATTAAAATTGATATAAAAGAAGAAAATACGAATTTGAGAGTAGAACTTCAGGAACATAGAATTAAAATGAGAGAAACAATTGAAAAACAGGTAGAAGAAGAAGTTCAAAAACTAGGAAGATGTTTAGAAGAAAATGTATCAGGAGCAATTCAAGTAGAAGTGAAGAAACAAAATGAGAATACAATTGAAGAAATACAGTCTATAAAAGTACAAGAACAAACAAATGAGGAAATAATGCAAATGTATGAGCAGAATTTAAATAAGAAATTTAATGACTTAAATGGAAGGATAGAAGAACGAACGGGAACGTGTAAAAAAAGGAGAGAAAGTATAGAGAAATTAGTTAATTGGGAATTAAAAGAAATGAACAGACGATTACAAGAAACTAAGGAAGAAATAGATGAAACCATAAGACTAATTGAAGAACCAATAATTTACACAGAGAATGGCGAAATCAGAGTGAAACTTAAGAGAAACATAAAAATAATTGATCCAAGAATATTTATTAAGAGAATTGAAAATGAAAGAAATCGAATTGAGATTATGGTGGATATGAAAATAATAAAAAGCAACTTCAATGAGATGGAAGAGTTTGAGATGCAAATTTCAATGCATTCATGGGAAGAAATTGATGAGATATGGGACTTCAAAATTAAAAAAATTATGGTGGTGAACAGAAAGAAGTTACAGAAACCAATAGGGAATCAAACAATAAGAGAAGAGAATAAGACGAAGTTTAGGAAAAGAAAATAAAATTGAATTATATGACAGGATTATGGGAACGAAATCTGGAAAACGAAAAGGAATTGTACATGCTAAACAATGGATATAAAAACGATGTGTACATAAAAGGTTTATGATTAACAAGTAATATTTAAAAACATATTTAAATAGAAATTATATGAACATGGATTGATAATAGAAGAAATGATGGACATGTTGATATTAATTATGGAAATGAAAATAGAAGTTACAGAAATAAAAAACGAATATATGGAAATGGAGATAAATTTTATGACAACAAGTATTGTGAGAATAGAAGAAATTCTAGAAACTTTGATAGAAGATATGATAATGAAAATAGAAATGAAATTAAGCAACAAAATAGATGGACAGGATGAAATAATTACATTTATAGGAACAAACGGACGGAAGTTATATGAACTAGGCAAATATATGATACAAAAGATTGAATTAAAGGATGAAAAAGAAGTTGATATGTAAGCATAGTCGATGAAGAAGTTAGAAACAGACATAGTTATTGATGAATTGATGAAATATAAGGAAATAATTGATTTTGAATAGATAGATAGAACTAAATGGTAAAATAATTGAATTTGAGGAGGTAAATATGGAAGTATTGGCAATTGAAGAGGATAATAGGAAGTTATGGAATATAAAGAGGAATGGAATTATGGTAGAATTGGAGTTAGTGAGTGGAAATAAGGAATATGAAGAGAAAGTGAAGAGTTTGATGATGAAATATGAAGGATTGATTGAAAAAGAAATTAGACTGGCTAACCATTATGAGTGTGAGATAGAATAAATAGAAGATGTGAAAAGTAATGGTAATTGGACAGATTGTAATGAAGAATATTATGAAGTTATAAATGAATTATTAAAGACGTATAACAAAAGAATTTCGAAGGAACTAAGGGTTGCTTAACTAAAATATGGATGTAATAAAGGAGAAGAATACTGAGAAATGTTAAAGTAAAATTATATCCAGTTCCATGTAAGTTGTTTAGGCAGAGTAGAATAAAAGAGAGTTGAAATATTACAGATCATAGAAGAAATTGATCAACATGTATATAGGGAATTTTAGAATAACAAATAACAGTACGTTACGTGAAATTTCAATAGATATAGTAGATTTAAGAAGTTTTATGGAAATTAGGAATAATAGTTTAATTTAATTCAAGATAATTTTGAGATATGTTGATAATTATTTAATAGATAATATTATGTTACTAATTTATAAATAGTTAGATTTAGTGTAGATATATGATAGGTATTAGAGATATAATAATAGTTTGGGAAATTAATCGCCGTATTCAAAGAACATAATGAAAGAAGGATAATACACAAATTTAGATTTGCCTCCAGAAAAAAAAGAATTAATTTTAAATTGGAAATTTAAATCTGAAGAAGATCTCAAGGTATTGAGAACTCTTAAAATTTAAATTTGAGGGGATTTGAACATAATTCAAGAACACAGAAACTGAAATAATATAACTCATATCAGCATACTACACAGAATTATATAAACCAGTAGCGGTTAATGAAAATATTTCCAATATACAGAAGATTTAATGCAGTATTTAAAAAACTGTATATGTCTTACATATACAAAATATTCTGGAGCATATATACATCATCTGTTAAGTGTTAGAGAATTATTAGCACCTATTTTGATCAGGATACATAATATCTATTACCTTATAAAAGTAAAAATATATATATATATATATATATATATATATATATAGAAGAGATAGTTCTTCACTACTTAGATGGAAGTATAATTGAAATTCTCACTCTCACAAATATATTGTAGTTTGGAACATTTGATTGAATATCTTTAATATGATACCAAAAGAATTTATTGATGAAATAAGCTATTCATAATGGAATACAATATATGAGCAATAGTAATAAGAAATTTGAATAAAAAAGATAAGATTTACCTTTAAATACAGTAGTTCATTTAAGAAGCATATCGAAAATCCATTGTAAGTAATAAATCAAAATTCCTTAATTAAAAGAAACATGTAATCCATATTCTAAAAATATTCATTGAACATTAATAATAGTTACAATAAATAAACATGTAATAACTTAATTATTTAACATTTAGAGAGTTTTGGTTATATATATATCAAATAATGTCAGAAATGTCATAAAATCATTTTATCAATTGACTGCAATAAGGTTATAAATTGAAAAAGAAGCAGAACCATAGAAATCTATATTTATTGAGTCAAGAAAGATGTGAATTTTATGGTTTGTAATTATATATTAGGAATTAGAAAATGAATCTGAAATCAAGATATTTATGATTTCGGATAGCAACGAAAAATAAAAAAAGGCGGGTTGGTTGTTGATTTTTGAATAATGATGGAAGTCGGAGATTAGAAAACTAAAATGGTTGAAGAATTTAAAAAGAGAGAATCAAGTTATTGTACAAAGAAGTGAGTTATTCCATATATTAATTCGAAATAGCTAGTATAAGGCTATTAAAATAATAATTTCTACGAAGATATATACAATATATAAAAAAATTACATGTTATTGGAGGCTATGCTACAAATGAAAGAGTCATTTCAAATTGAATAATCAGTTGATGTGGTACGGAATCGTAATGTAATGTAAAGTTCCTGAATAGGATATTAAGCATTGATTGGGAATTCGAAGCTGGAGAATAATAGAAATTACAAACACGTGTTACCTGTAACAAGAAATCTAGAAAAAAAATATCTCCATCTGGACGACATATGTATGCATGACATGGTTTTTTAACAGACAGAATTTCAAGAAAGGAATATTAGTGGTTGAGAGGTTAGTGTTTCTTTTTATCTTTGTTGGTACCAACATTCGGGTTAGAGATGTACATTTATAATAAAAGTAATAAGAATTAGTATCTGAAACTATTAAACATATTAAAAGCATTAAAAAAGAAAGGTAATAACATAGACTTGAGTACTTACCATTTATATTTAACAAATATTTTATTGTTTGACATTTCAATATTATATTAGTATTTAAGATAGTTCATCAATTACTTTAAATTTATAATACATAATTCTTGATCAATATAATATAGTTGTTGTATTAAAGGTATTCTTGAAACTATTGTTTATGTTCAGATAAATATTACTTCAACTGCTGATATGAGTGACAGTTGGAATCGATTATTCTACTGATAATTTCCATCTATTTTAATTGTGAGACAAAATCGATTGCTATATTGAAAGTTTCTATACATAGGCGCACCAATAATATAAAAAATATAATATCAGTTATTTGAATGATTCATATATATGTAAAATATTGTAGATATAGAGTTAAAATCACTTCCAGATCCCAAAGAGTAGTAAGAGTTTCTCATGCTCTCCACATAAATATATAAATACATAAAAAATTTTCTTCACTTCATTACTGAGCTAGCTATACTAGAGTTGAATATATTAAATTGATAATATAACAATTATAGTGGTATTGTCGGCAAAGTATACAACTATAACAATCCATTATAATATATATATATATATATATATATATATATATATATATATATATATATATTATGTTAAAATTTTAATCTGTGTCTAATAAATGTATTTAATAAGTTTTATTTTATTATATAATTTGTTTTACCTCGTATATTATTCCTCTGGATTTCCTCTCATTTACCTCGGCTAGCGCTCAATATTTTATCATAATTATTAATTTGGAAACAGACAGGGTTCTGAGTAAGGCCTTTGTTTTCCGCAGATTATTTTAAGAACAAACATGAAACTCAAATTGGAAAACAACTTAATAACTTTGAAGACATAAAATATAATGCAAAAAAAATGGATGAATTGACAGATGGTAAGTGAAATTTTTAATGATATTAAAATGGAACGACTCTTAACCTAGGAATAATTCAATAAGTATTAAATATCACGAGTTATAAGTTTATAATATTATTGTTTTGCTTTAGAAATGAGTTCAGATATTTTCCTGTTATACTTTCTTAAATGTCATCTCAAATTTTCAATTTATTTGAAAGTATAACGATTATAATTGGTACCAATCATAGAAAATTACTACTAACCTTCGAAAGAAAAAAATAAACCGCACAATAACTTCTTTCTTCTACTGATGTGCCGTCAGCTGCTATATCTTACCATGTAGACGGCTTTTAATCTTTATTTTAAGAAATTGTTCATCAAATTTTAAAGGAATTCACCAATTAGTTAATTCTGCACATATATTTTATCAACCATCGTTTATAATATCTGATTTTGCTTCTTAATTCAGCTGTATAATTTTCGAATTATTATTCAACTTGTTCTTCAAAATCTAATAATAATCTTTTCTTTACCTCGACACCAGATTTATTTATTTCTCTCCCTCTTAGCAACCATAATTTTTTTCCTAGATACCAGAGGTTTCTTGTCCTCAGATTGGTTTAAATCTTAAGCTGGATCTCCTAATACAATTCATTTCAATGTCACCAATTAATGTGACATTTCATTGGTTGACTTTCGTAAAAATTTGTACATATGTAACAATAAAAATAATAACTATGTACAATATAAATAATAACTCAAAACATTGTTACTACTTTTATAGATCATTATACATAACTAATAAATAAAAAATTTCCTATTTATTCGCAACAATATCAACAAATTCCTGAACTGTCATAAAATATTCCTCGATTCTGACAGATAGAATTTCTATGATTCAATATAGTGAAACTTTAGATCACAGTTCAATATTTATGAATTTTGACATACAGGGTGCTCCCCTTATTAATTTATATTATAAAAAAAATGTTTCTTTATTATTAATAAAATTATTTGCTATAGTATATATATATATATATATATATATATATATATATATATATATATATATAATATTGACAATATATAATATTGAAATTCATGGCAATTCTTTACCTACTTCCTTACATCTTTCTCAATTTCTTTAATTAATAGTCTATTGTTCCCTACATGTCTTCCAAACATTGGATCGTTGTGATATCTTTCTAGAATCTCTTGAATCTCCTCTTTCCGCTGTACCGTCTTTGGTACTTCGCATATACATACTTGTATGCTTTTCAACCTTTTATTTCCTTCTTCTATGAATTCTTGTATTTGTGCACTTTTTAAATATATAATAATTTCCATATATCTTCACTCCTTTTACTTCAAATTTTAGCGAAAGCTCAAGCTTTTCCAATGTTCGTCCTAAGTCGAAGTTGTATATTCCGGTAAATAAGGCTTCACTAAACTTCAATTTATTTTTGATCCGAACGCTCATCCTTAGCGAAATGCGGTTATTTTCAAAGTTTCCACTATATTATTCACATCTTTCATCATTATTAGTACTGGCCTATTACTTTTCCGCCCAACCTATCTAATATGCGAGAAAAGTATTGGTTTACCAACAAAAAAGTTGAAATTTTGAAAAAATTTTTGAGTTACTTTTACGTTTTTCATCAAGAACAACACGAAAAAATGGTTTTTAGAAAAAAAATCCTGTATGCATGTCTTTGTTAGCACGATACAGCCTCCGGAGTGCAACACATCACAAATTTTATGATGGAATATTGTTCAGGACATCTCACAGATGAGCCCTATTGATTTTCAGCTCACCAGAGCCAGTACAACGAGTGCTATGGTACTAGAAGTACTACATTCTTGTTATTTTTGGAGAAATATACAAGTGACCAATTTTATGATTGAATATTGTTCAAGGTGTCTCACATATGTACTCTATTGATTTTCAGTTGACTAGAGGGAGTACAGCGTGTCCTATAAATCCAGATATACTACGTTTTTGGTCATTTTTGGAGAAATTTCGGTTTGTTAGCACGATACGTCCCCTGAAGTGTAGACAAGTGACAATTTTATGATAGAATATTGTTCAGGGCATATCTCAGATGCGGAAAAGTTAGTTTTAATATTTAAAACCGTTTATTTTTGTTACTATTTTTATTTCCTATTCTCTTACATTTCAAAATATCTGATTTAACATCTACTGTGTTATTAACCTTTTTCCTCACATCTTCTAATTTATTTTTTAGTTGTTCCTCATCTTCTTCGTTGCCTTCTTTTATATCATGTATTATAAAATTCTTCTCTCTAAAATTTTTTTGTTTCTGTGTCATGTTTCCTTGCAAAAATTCTGTTTTTTCCTTGAGTTCCATATTTTTTATTCTCCTTTTTTAACTGTGCGATTTGTCTGCTTATTTCTTCTCGCATATTCTCACATTACTGTTATTTCGATTATTGTAATTGCCATTCCTGTTAAATTTCCTCTCCTTGTTGTAGTCTATGTATCTGCTATAACCGTTTTCTTGGTTGTATTGTCTGAATGTTCTTCCTTGGCGAATGAAGCGACTGTGTTACAGAATCAGTAAAAACCGAACTATAATAATAAACAGTATAAGTAATTAGGTGTAAACGCCGTCGTTTTCAGACGATAAAACGTTGATGGTTAATACCAAGGACGTCTCAATGGAAGCAATCAATACACTGGAAGGCGTTTCAAACAAATAGGATTCCAAGTTAATTAGTAAATAACAAAATTGGGAAAGTAAAAAGGATTGATAAAACTATAAAACATCGCATAAATACATCACCTCATTTAATTTGATAGATGTAATAATAGAAACAATTAAATACAAATTATGGGATATTTGAAGAAGAAATTCGTTTTTCTGAGAGAAATCTCTGAGTATACCCTATAAATTATAAATTATTCCAGTAATTATTTTCTACTACTAATTTCCGTAAATTCTCTGGTCATTCGAACACGTACTATTTGTGCCAATAATGAGAAAAACTTACTTGTAATAGTTCCAAGTATATATTGACATTTTGGACCGACATACTCATAGCACCGCATGAGAGTTTTTCCAATTTCGTTGCTTATAAAATAAAATTTAGGTTATACCTCAGTCGATATGTTTTAGATTATTGACGGAATTTCAGTTACCGGTTAACAAACACGTATAATAATAATGCCGATAGGTATGTTCTTTATTTATTCGATTTAGGCCGCAAACATCTTCTTTTTCTTTCCAACTGGTACTATGAACTACCAAAAAGATCTCCAATTTACTCCAAAAATATAGAAAGCTGTCCTCCGGGCACAAGTTAAATTCTATTTGTACTCAAATTAACAACAGTCTATTAACGTGTTGAGATGTTTAAACATGGCAATTTACTTTAAAATATTCTTAACAGACCAATACATTCCAATAAGAAGAGTTTTAACATAGTAATCATAATTAGAGCATAGCCAATTGTTGTCCGTCATTAAAATGATTTGTTTAGTTATGCATTGGTGAGTAATTAACAGAAAATTATAAATATATTTTTCATAATTATGAATATAAGTTTTCAATTCGACTAGAACAGGATAAATGAAACATTATTTAAACTAGAATTGCAGTATTTGCTTATTTGGTATTTTCCTATTTCAATGTTGAGGTCAGAATATACAGTGTGTCACAGAAAATAAAACAAAGCCAACATCAAAATAAGGTTAATTTAGCAGTCGGGTATTATAAATAAATTATAATTTGTAATTTATGCACTCTTCTCATCGGAAGACAACCTTGGTCCTTGCCGTAGCCACAAGTTAAGAATAGTACGTAAGTTAAGCCGATGGTCTGGGAATTCTTGCACTTGTGTGCGTCATTCGGATGAACTTGGTTCCTTGCCCTTGTGGCATTATCCATTTGTTTTCGTTGGAGACACTTACTTTGTCCCTGGTATAAATGACTCTACAGCTTTTTCGATTGGCAAATCCCTGAAAAGTAGCTGAAAAACAGGGTTTCATGGAATGGTTGTGATGCAAGAAAACGTAATATACGGAAGATTAAAACTAACTTTTACGCACTCCGGAGGCTGTATCGTGCTAACATACTGTAATGTTTTTCTTATTTATTTAAACAGTAAACGGGTGGGATAAATTTTAAACACACGGTATGGCTACTTACTAATTTATTGAAACACGAAATTACTCACTAACTCTTAATTTATATATACTTAACTAATCACTTAAATTAAATTTATATGCACACAAACCTAATTATTAATTTATATTAACACTTCGCTATTTCGGTGTATTCTTGTTTATTTCTCGAGATCACTTTATCAACTGACTCTTCCCGCAGGTCGTTATTCTTTATATATAAGTGTTTTTATTTCTAGACAATTCTAGATTGCGGCTCACAGAAAAACAATCGCCTACCTGGAATAGTCTAGATAATACTGGCAATGTCTAGATAAGAGAGATCACAAAAAATTATGGTAAACAGTTCAAAGAAATCCCGGCGCGTTCGCCACAATATTAACTTTCATACATGGGTTAGACAGAATCGGATTCAGGGATTATACCAGTGTGCTATCTCATAACAATACCAAAATTTCTCTCACAAATACCCAAAATGTGGTAAATCTGAATTTATAGGACCCGTTATACAGACACTGCTGGTTTGAAAATCAATAGGGTTCATCTACCCTCATTAATATCCAATCATAAAATTGGCCACTTGTATACACTCCAGAGGCTGTATCGTGCTAACAAATCGAACTTTCTCCAAAAATGACCACCCGTTGTACTGCCTCTGGGTATCTGAAAATCAATGGAGTTCATCTGTGAGATGCTCTGAACAATATCCAATCATAAAATTGGTCAGTTCTGTACACCCGGGGGCTGTATCGTACAAGGAAAAGTGGCCGACGAAAACGACGACGACATACACACAGGATTTTTTTCTAAAATCCCGTTTTTCGTGTTTTTATCACTGAAAAACGTAAAAATAACAACAATAGGGTTGGCGGAATAGTAATATTCGGGAAGATGCAAATATAATAAATGTCAATACTCTGCAAAAAACAAAATTGGGATGGCTAGTTTCAGGCCCCATATTTACTAATGAACAAAAGTTTATCACACTCCACTGCTCTCTCTCTCTCTCTCCCTCTCTCTCTCCCCCTCTCTCTCCCCCTCTCTCTCTCTCTCTCCCTCTCTCTCTCCCCCCATCTCTCTCTCTCCACTAATATTCTAGAATCTCAACTTAAAAAATTATGGAAAATTGAAGAGGTTCAAAAGGCTTTATACCTTTCTGGTGAAGAAGGGCACTGTGAGAAACAATACAGAAACACAACGACAAGACACAGTGACGGATTCTTTATAGTCAAAATACCATTAAAAAACAATCCTTCTGTAGTCAAAAAAACTGCCATTCGCCGTTTCCTAAATTTAGAAAAGGAACTTGATAAAAATATTGACATAAAAATACAATATCATAGACGAATATATACAATTCGGTCACATGCGTTTTGCTAATTCTCAAGTTGAGCATTCAGGATTCTTCCTTCCACACCACTGTGTCTTAAAGGATAGCTAGGATAGATAGCTAGCAAGTTTTGTCACATTTTACTCCAACTGAAAACGTCAGTTCGGACACCAGTGATAAAATGTCCCATAATGTTAACTTTTGTCTCTAGTTACGAATGTAAGAGGTTGCAATTTCTGATATTAAATTTCTGACATCCCAATTGTTTTAAATAACTGTTCTTATATAATTATCAATCAATAATATATGTCAATCAAAAATAAATTTTAAAATATACACAATACATTTATTAAGTACCGAGTTATTCAAAGTTTGTAAATTAATAATAAAATAAAATTATTGTTGCAGTGATTGATTTCAGTTTTAGGATTTTATACAGTATGTAGAGGGCAAAAGTTTAATTATAATATAAAGGTAGATGCCAAAACATACATGGTAGACGGGGTTTATCCCCAAATAGCAGATATCATCGAGCATTTTAAAGATAATTGTACTCCTGCAAACTAACGTATACTTTCAAATATCCTATGTTGTAATCCATGATTATAGAAAAAGTATAGTGTGTCAATAGTCGACAAGAATTAATTTTTTGCATCTTCTGCGACTCGATTGCATAAAATGCTGCTGTTGTCAATCATTAAACAATATACTATTAATGTGACATTGAGTAAACGTATACTTTAAATGTATATGTTCCAGGCCAAACTGTGTATTAGGACAAACTAGCTTGTCCTAGGGCAAACTAGTTTGTCCTGAGTGCGTTCGGATAAACTAGTTTCTCCTAGGCCAAACTAGTTTATCCTAACGCACTTAGGATGAACTAGTTTTGCCGAATTTTAATATTTAATATTTTAGGCCAAACTAGCTTAACCTAGGACAAACTAGTATATCCTAGGACAAACTAGTTTATCCTATGAAAAACTGATTTCGTAGTGCTTGTAGTGCTTGATGCAATTGATGCACACTTGCCGGTACCTCATCTCTCTTGTCTGGCAGTTATTTTTTTAGGTTTGTACGGTTTTACCGGATATTAATATTTAATATTTCAGCCCAAACTGGTTTTTCCTAGGACAAACCAAATAGTGTGTTCTTATGTTTTTGAGGGAAGGAAATAAAAAAAAAATACTGAAAATTTCATTTATGACTGAAGTAATCAATTAGTTGTTTTTAATGGCGTAATAGTCAAATAAAGTAAAATCAAATAAAAAGTTTTCACTATAGTAATACTTAGTACCAGAAGAAGCCTACTTGTTGTTACAAGATGTGCTCTTGTGACATTTTGAGTTGCACAAGATCTTCTTTTTCTTGCATAGGCATCTATTTGATGAACAACTTTTCACACAGCTACACCTGATGAATCCTTGCCCTGACCCCACAGAATGTTTAATTGTTGCCGTTCGTAATGAAATTTCTATTTCATTGTTGACATATTATTGCAAGATGAATTTTTGCGGGCAAATGTCAAATTGAGATCTGTAAAAAGATAAAAGACAAACTTACTAGTCATTATTTTATGGTCAAATATTTGATATCTTAAAAAACATCAAAGGATGCTAGCGGCTGTGTATTGAATATCGAAGAAAATGAAGAATTTTGTATTATTTCAAAAATTTAAATTTATTTAGGCATAACGCGTTTTCGATTCTATATTACGCAGAATCATCATGAGTGCATTGCTTGTCAGAAAGTAGGAAACGTCAAAAGCAACATTGCTCACAAAAATTAGTAGACCACTAATTCACTCTTCTTACCGGACGTTTCCAACTCACGATCTTCCAATTCTGCTCTTAGTTTGTTTATATTACCCCACACCTGACACCAATGTAATGTTTTTCTAATTTATTTAAACAATAAACGGGTGAGATAAATTTTAAACACTCGGTATGGCTACTTACTAATTTATTTAAACACTAACTCACTAACATTTAATTTATATATACTTAACTAAACACTTAATTATCAATTTATATTAACTGTATATTCACTCAAACTTATTTATATAAACACTTTATATTCACTTATTTACTTGTTTATCTCACGATGTCAAATTATCAACTAACTGGTCTGCTGATCGGTCCTTTTTATATACTAGTGCCTTTTTTACTAGAGAATTCTGGGCTGCGGCTTACACAAAACAAAAACAATTGGTTCTGGCCTTTTCTAGATAAATCTGGTCACAAAAACAATGTTTACATAAGATAGTCGTAAAGTCGTAAACAGTTATAAAAAACAGGGCGTATCTGCCATAATTTTAACTTTATACCTGGTTTAGACAGAGTCGGTTTTAGGGACTATACCAGTGTGCTGTTTCGTAACAGTACGTTATAATGAGTCTCTTTCTTAGAGTCGTCTAGTCTCAAAACTTCTTCTAAAAATTTCTGTCTCCACTGCTTTTGATCCATATTAGTTTTAAGTGGAAGGTACACTGGTAAGAAATAATATAATAATAAAAAAAATATGGAAAAAGGAGTTTTTTAAAAACCACTCTTTATTTAAGAGAACTAAAAAGTAAAAAATAATTTTTCGATCAAAAAAGCATGGGCGCCTAAGTACAAAATCCTGATGTTATTTTTTACCGAAAAATTATTTTTTAATTTTTAGAACACTTAAATAAAATTAAAATAAATGCCAAAGTGATATTTGACAGTTAGATCGGATGTATTTCAACTCTTTGCAACTAAATATGGAAAAATATACAGGGTGTTATATATTTAAAAACCAAAAATTCTAGTCATTTCGGATAAACCGGAGGTCGGCCATTTTGAATTTGTATGTAATATGATTGCAAATTTTGTTAAGTATTACTACCCCGATTTTGAAAGCAATCCAAGTTATAGGAGTGTCCCCAGTGGCTGAGCCACCCGGTATATTAAAAATGTTATTGGAATCTGTTTATTCGTTTATTTTTTACGATTTTTCAACTCTCTTTAAAACTCCCTTAAAGTACACCAATGAGTTTGATGTTTTGAAAAATAGAAAACATTGATCTAAATAAATATTTTTGGAATTTTTTTGCATCGGCCTCTTCTTTCTTTTTTTATGAATCTTACAAATTTTAAACCCCCTTAAAAATACCCTTGCTAAGGTTAATATCTCACTTGATGCGCTTGATAGTTAAGATAAAAAGTATGCTTACCTTCATATAAAACACTAAAGAGTACCTAAAATTCGCAAATTCACAGTGAAGATAATATCAGATACACCATCAAACTAGACATAAATAATTAAAACGAGAAGAAACATTTATAGATGCGTACACAAGGCTAACGAAAAACAAACTGCTACAAATTCACACGTGCAAACCTATAAAAAGTAAGTGTACGACAAGAGAGAGATACAGACGTGAGAGCATTAATTGCATCAAGCACTTCGAAGTCAGTTTTTCCTAGGACCAATTAGTTTGTCCTAGGATAAACTAGTTTGTCCTAGGATAAACTAGTTTAGCCTGAAATATTAAATATTAATATCCGCCAAAACTAGTTCATCCTAAGTGCGTTAGGATAAACTAGTTTGGCCTAGGAGAATCTAGTTGATCCCAACGCACGTAGGACAAACTAGTTAGTCCTAAAAGACAGTTTGGCCTGCAACATATACAACACATTTACCTCACCGCCACCGCAAAATAACGTATGTTTTCGTTTTTCATTTGACGAACTTTTTTGGAAAATTAGGGTTCTAAAATTAAAATAAATAATAATAAAATCAAATACTCATCAATTATATCATACATGTATATTTTTTGAATCAATGAGACTTTTTCAATAGTTTTTATGGATGCTTATTTCAAATTAGCACCAACTAAATGCTACGAAACACTACAAAAGTTGCGTCGGGTCATTCAGATGCGAACAACTGCGTTGTTTAGCGAGATATTAAAGCGTACGGGTTTCCCCACAGAGCCTGCCGTCTGTCGCATCGAGGTTAACTTGACGACGCCAAAAACCCAGAACCCAGTTGATGTTTTGGTATCGTCAAACTAATTTATAATACTTATTGGTCGCAATTGTTTAAGAATATGTTTTTTTCGCTTAATTTTGGCACCGAAATTTGGCATTGCATTCAAATGGCCCTCGCATCGAGTACATTTTCGAACTACCCCCTTTAATAATCAAATTGCCCCCCAGTGGGGCGTGGGTCCCACGTTGGGAAACACTGCTCGAAACACTACACCACCTCAACCTCTCGATTTACGTTGAGTAATTAGGATATTAGAGAGATATTGCCAATTGCAATACCGCATACGGTGCGGTATTTATGTTGCGCTATTTTAATAACGCTCTACCTAAAATAGATTAAGAAATAAGAGCTATTGCCATGACGGTTATTTAATAACGTAGTGCTGCGTTAGGAAGGAAGTAACATAACCTGTATTTTTTGTGTACTTATAATTTTTTTAAAGTTAAAACCAAATAAACTTACTATTTGCATACTTGATAAAATGAAATATATTTAAGAATGGGTGAAATTCTTAGCTGGAGCTAGTGAAAATGCTATTGAATATGTGATATTGCATAATATAAAAGGAGTGGAGCAAAACCAAATAGAATATACCCAAGGCCCTATGATTGTATTTGATTTTGATAATATGCAAGAAGGTATTTCTAAGTTGACTGAGGCTCTTGGAATCGCTGAAACAATTTATACTTTCACTCGTAGTTCTGTTATAGTTTAGTGTTAGTGTTCTAATTTAACCCTTTTACTTCGGGTTAATTAGAGGGAATGTATTTTTGGCTTTGCGAAGGACCACTACGGCCGTTTGTCACTGAAGTAACGATGAACCGTAGAATGAAATTAAAACACTGATATCACGTTATGATTTATATTGTCATGAAATATAAGTTATTTACTGTTGCTTCGACAATTAAGAATTCACTTGACTTTTCGCGAAAGTATTGTGCACATACTATGTTGGTTTATGAAAAGAATAAAGATTACGGACACATGGTGGTTCCCGGGTTCAAAAACGCCGGCTGGTTTTACGAAGTTGTAGCATGATGTATGATGAAAGAGGGTGTCTGAGAAGTGTGAAAGCTATCTGGGAAGTGAGTAAAAATGAGGCTATTTTCGTATTTATATGTTTGATGACGTAGGATCGAGGAATGAGTAAACTATTAGAAACCGGCCAATGGGATAAAAGTATTTTAAAATGTAACGTTCGAACAACAAGTGAATGTTGCAGATATGAAGATGTTTTTTGTGGGGTTTTCAACGGTTTCGTAGATACAGATAACAGAGTTTGGAAGAGAGTTTTTATGAAGAGATAAGATGTCGGGGACTTTGATATGTTCAGTAGAATTTCAGAAAACGATATTTATCTGTTTTTCTTAGGTGTTAGTAAATTTAAATGACTTTTTAGTGAAGTAAAGAAATATTAACTGTTGAAAATAAGGATATATTTAGTTATATGTTTTGAGCATAATATTCGACTTTTATTATACAGGGGAAATTGAAATAGAATCACGGGAGAATTTGGTAATTAAAAACCAAATTCGAACATATTGGGGGCGCGGGAAGAATGGAAGAGAGGTGAGAGATGGCTGCTCTCAGACATCGAATGCTGATGTTAGTGAAAGGGTATGGAGCGTGAGTGTGTGTACAGTGTTGATGCAGGTTTGTGAATGAAAGTGAATAATTTTGAGAGTAACTATGTAAATAGGTGTATATGGGTTGTAAAGTAACCTAATGTTGGTGTCAGAGTGTTGTAAGGACTCTAACGTCATGAATGTAATGAATGAATAAGATTTGAGGTTAGAGTGTTGTAAGGACTCTAACGTCATGAATGTAACGAATGAATAAGGTTTGAGGTTAGAGTGTTGTAAGGACTCTAACGTCATGAATGTAACGAATGAATAAGAGTTGAGGTTAGAGTGTTGTAAGGACTCTAACGTCATGAGTGTAACGAATGTAAGCAATATACTCTAGAAATGGACTAGAGTTGTAAACGATAAGAGTGTAAGCAATATACTCTAGAAATGGACTAGAGTTGTAAACGATAAGAATGTAAGCAATATACTCTAGAAATGGACTAGAGTTGTAAACGATAAGAGTGTAAGCAATATACTCTAGAAATGGACTAGAGTTGTAAACGATAAGAGTGTAAGCAATATACTCTAGAAATGGACTAGAGTTGTAAACGATAAGAGTGTAAGCAATATACTCTAGAAATGGACTAGAGTTGTAAACGATAAGATTGTAAGCAATATACTCTAGAAATGGACTAGAGTTGTAAGCGATAAGAATGTAGCAATATACTCTAGAAATGGACTAGAGTTGTAAACGATAAGAGTGTAAGCAATATACTCTAGAAATGGACTAGAGTTGTAAACGATAAGAAGGTAAGCAATATACTCTAGAAATGGACTAGAGTTGTAAACGATAAGAGTGTAAGCAATATACTCTAGAAATGGACTAGAGTTGTAAACGATAAGAAGGTAAGCCATATACTCTAGAAATGGACTAGAGTTGTAAACGATAAGAGTGTAAGCAATATACTCTAGAAATGGACTAGAGTTGTAAACGATAAGAAGGTAAGCAATATACTCTAGAAATGGACTAGAGTTGTAAACGATAAGAGTGTAAGCAATATACTCTAGAAATGGACTAGAGTTGTAAACGATAAGAGTGTAAGCAATATACTCTAGAAATGGACTAGAGTTGTAAACGATAAGAGTGTAAGCAATATACTCTAGAAATGGACTAGAGTTGTAAACGATAAGAGTGTAAGCAATATACTCTAGAAATGGACTAGAGTTGTAAACGATAAAAGTGTAAGATATATACTCTAGAAATGGACTAGAGTTGTAACCGATAAGAAGATGATAATACCTTTGTCCAGGTATTCACATAAAAGAATAATATCTTTGTCCAGGTATTCACATAAAAGAATAATACCTTTGTCCAGGTATTCACATGAAAGAATAATACCTTTGTCCAGGTATTCACATAAAAGAATAATACCTTTGTCCAGGTATTCACATAAAAGAATAATAAATGCAGTAAAGAACGAGAATGTTTACGTCGATTCTAGTTCGACAAGTGTGGTACCAGTTTGTTTTACGAGTAACGGTCCAGGAACCTCGGACTTCCCAGTGTTTAATGAGATAATGAGAAACGAAAGAGAATGTTTAAGTCGATTCTATTTCGACAAGTGTGGTACCAGTTTGTTTTACGAGTAACGGTCCAGGAACCTCGGACTTCCCAGTGTTTAATGAGATAATGAGAAACGAAAGAGAATGTTTAAGTCGATTCTTGTTCGACAAGTGTGGTACCAGTTTGTTTTACGAGTAACGGTCCAGGAACCTCGGACTTCCCAGTGTTTAATGAGATAATGAGAGAAATGTAAGAGAGTATGCTCATGAGACTAGAGCAAGTACGAATGCGTGCAACAACAAGTGAGTAAGAGTAAGTATGAATGAATGTGATTGCAAATGTAAATACGAGTATGTACGAATAAGTGTAAAAGTATTATGAATGTAAGCTTTGAGTGCCAATATGAGAATGAGTATGAGTTTGATTAAGGTGCAATTGTATGCGAGTGCAAGTAATAATTCATGTGTGAGTTAGCATAAAAGTAAATGTAAGGTAGTGACCACGAGTGTTTAAGTATGATGAAAGAGTTTTTTCTAACTCTTTTGAGATTGTTTTTGTATATGTTTTTATGATTAATGGTTGTGTTAAGGGGACCCGACTCTTTTGCGGGTAAGAATGAGTTTTTAAAATGTTTTAATTAATGTAAAGGAGTTATTTCTGTTCTCGCCAAGAAAAGGAGGGTAAGATATGTATATAATGTTTTTGTCAAGCTGTGTTAAATTCAAAGTGTCGTCAATGTGATTGTTTAAGTAACATATTAGTAAGGGGGGATGCCGTTTTCTTCTAAACGTCACCCAAGTGTTTATATTATCCAAGTGTCATCTTCTTCAACCAAGTATCTGCATCTTTTCAACCAAGTTTCTTCATCTTTTCAACCAAGTATCTTCTTTTTCAACCAAGTATCTTCATCTTTAACCAAGTATATTCATCTTTTTAACCAAGTATCTTCATTTTCAACCAAGTTTCTTCATCTTTTCAACCAAGTTTCTTCATCTTTTCAACCAAGTATCTTCATCTTTAACCAAGTATATTCATCTTTTCAACCAAGTATCTTCATTTTCAACCAAGTTTCTTCTTCATTTCAATACCTTTATCCAGGTATTCACATAAGAGTTATGTTCATGTCAAAGTGTCTAAGCTTTTTTTTGTTAATCGTCCAGGGTTTTAAGTGTTAAAGTATTTGTTTCTCAATGTTCAAGTATAAGTTTAAGTTTTTCACATAGTTTCAAGTATATAAGTATCACTGTCCTCCTCCAGAGGACTAAAGGATTGTTTTCTTGACGAGAAACAGTTTAAGCAATGATGAGTGAGTGCTATTCTGCACTGTAAGGGCGTTGAGTACAAGTGAATCGTTTATTCGAGTGTAAGTGTTAGTTTGATAATGAATTATGAGCAAGAATGTTTTAATGTGAGAGTAAGTTTTGATTTTATAATTGTTTTGTGATTTAAGAATGTGTGTTACGGTAAGTTTTTCTTAAAAGTGGTTTGGTCACACCGGAAGAATGAATGTAATGAGTAAGAGAGGGGTTATTCGTTAGGTATTGTGAATGAGTTGTGTCCAGAACAGTACGTTTTTTGACGATAATATTCTGGAGATTTGCATTGATGGTGAATGGTTAGGGTTTGGGATCTTGGGTTAACAAGTTTTCCAAGACTGTACATTTTTTTTCCAAGAAATCAAAAAAGGTATCACTAGCAATTAAATTATAAATCCGAATTAATATTAAGGTGAACTTATTTAAATCACACTGTATAATATAAATGTTTATATTGCATAAAAAATATCAAAGACTTTTATTACAAATCCAAATTAATTTTAAGGTGAAATTATTTAAACCACACTGTATAATATTTTATTTTACACAAACAATGTCAAAGAATGTTATTATAAATCCAAGTTAATATTAAGGTGAAATTATTTAAAGTTTATGTTGCATAAAAAATATATCAAAGACTTTTATTATAAATCCATAGCAATGTTAATTATTTTAAAGTGTTTGAGTGCAGACTTTCGTCTACCACTGTATGTTAAATTTATGAGATTTTTCCATCGTTTGATACGCAAATATATGAAAATATTCATCAGTTTTAACTATCTTATCTTATAATATTAATATACATGACTGTAATTTTAAATTGTAAAATGTGATAAATGTTTTTGCATTGTTAGATCACTGAATTTCGTATCACACTATATTCTATGTTTACAAAATTTTACGTTGGTTGATAAGCAAATATACAAAATCTTTTATTATCGATAAATACCTTATCTAATGTCTGTTTTCTGCTGACTGAAATTCTCGAAGAGTTCTCGGGAACGCTGAGGGTCTATATTCTCTGGACTCCAAGGGCTGTTTCACTGCTCTCGCTAGGACTGTGCTTCACTATTTTCTGGTTCTATCCGGTCTCGAATCAGGACCATGTTCTAATTTAACCCTTTTACTTCGGGTTAATTAGAGGGAATGTATTTTTGGTTGTTTTACGAGGCAATCGAAGGACCACTACGGCCGTTTGTCACTGAAGTAACGATGAACCGTAGAATGAAATTAAAACACTGATATCACGTTATGATTTATATTGTCATGAAATATAAGTTATTTACTGTTGCTTCGACAATTAAGAATTCACTTGACTTTTCGCGATAACTGAAAGTATTGTGCACATACTATGTTGGTTTATGAAAAGAATAAAGATTACGGACACATGGTGGTTCCCGGGTCGAAAACGCCGGCTGGTTTTACGAAGATGTAGCACGTTATATGAGGAAAGAGGGTGTCTGAGAAGTGTGAAAGCTATCTGGGAAGTGAAGTAAAAATGAGGCTATTTTCGTATTTATATGTTTGATGACGTAGGATCGAGGAATGAGTAAACTATTAGAAACTAGCCAATGGGATAAAAGTATTTTAAAATGTAACGTTCGAACAACAAGTGAATGTTGCAGATATGGAGATGTTTTTTGTGGGGTTTTCAACGGTTTCGTAGATACAGATAACAGAGTTTGGAAGAGAGTTTTTATGAAGAGATAAGATGTCGGGGACTTTGATATGTTCAGTAGAATTTCAGAAAACGATATTTATCTGTTTTTCTTAGGTGTTAGTAAATTTAAATGACTTTGTTAGTGAAGTAAAGAAATATTAACTGTTGAAAATAAGGATATATTTAGTTATGTATTTTGAGCATAATATTCGACTTGTATTATACAGGGGAAATTGAAATAGAATCACGGGAGAATTTGGTAATTAAAACCAAATTCGAACAGTTAGTATTATAAGATATATAAGTAAGTATGCAAATTGCTTTATCTCCTTTACATATTGTATTGGTACTTTTAGGAGTTACTGGAATTTGTATACTTTTAAGAAGAGTTGCTAACACATACTAAACATCATCTAAACGCGATGATAAACAAAAACCTAACATTAGAAAACCGATACGTTTTGTTTTGAGGATTGCGCAGGACAATTTTGTGCGGTATTTACAATAACGCTCTACGGTACGTAACCGTAAATTACACGAAGCGCTAACGTTATTAGCGTTAGAGACGTAAAGAAGTGAATCGCGTATTCAAGAAACGTCAAAATACCGCAAGCGTAATTACCGCAAAGCGTTTTTTACCAAGCAATATCTCTCTATTAGCGACCTGCGTAACAAAATCACATCGTGTGATTGACGCTCTGCAATAATTTGTTGACGCGCGAGCGCTAGCCGCTATTCTTTGATTTGCGTTTTATTTTCAGTCACACACAACACAATGCATTATTATAATAGATGTATACAACAGTCTACATACAAATTTTAGTTATTATATGATCTAAACTAACCTCGCTTTTTAATAACTGTGTTTGAATTATTGCCTACCCTCATCATAAGAAATTTATTATATGGTGCTCCATTTATAAAATCCAAAATCTGTTCCCTTGTGAAAATTTTTGTATAGGCTAACATATGTTTTGTGCCTTTACGGTATGGTTTGCCGAGAAGTGGAAGACTTATCATCATTGCGAGGATATAAGACTGAAATAACCTTTTTCTAATTACTCAATGTTGTTGAGTTCAACTGAATAAATGTTTTAAAGTAAGGTATTGTGTTATGATGGCTTAGGTAGGTGTATTTTGGTCCTAGTGCTAATTTGTAACGTAACAACATTACTCACGTAATAGGAACAAATTTGATAAAAAATCGCATTTCCTTTGTTTTCCACTTGACGCAAAAAAGTTACAAAGCTTTTTCATAGATCTTAACACGTTCTACAACTTATTTGTAGTTAACATTTTTGTCTAAATCGTACATTAAAACATTTATTCAAGAAAATTCACAAATTTACCAGATATTTTAAATTTTTATGTTTTTGATTTGATGCCAAAATGTTACTTTGGTTTTTTGTACATCTCAAAACATTCTATAACTTTTCTAACTAATTTTTTATTTTGGGTTTTATGCAAAAAGGTTATTGAAATAAGCCTGTGCAATTGGTCCTGTTCCATTGGGATTTTAATACTCTCATTACCTGAACCTTCGTTAGAAATTCTAAGAAATGCCTCTTGGGCAGATTTTTCTATCACCAGATGTGGAGGTGTGAGATCTGTAATGCTCTCAAGTGCCCTAGTTGGACACGTTCTCATAGCTCCAGTGATGCACACACAGACAAGCCTTTGAACTTTGTCGAGGGTCTTCCTATGAAGGTTACCCTTACCCTTCTCCATTTTCTAGGTATTAGAAGCACTGCTAGACTGCTTTTTGAAATTTTCAGCAGGTGAGAAAGAATCTCCTCTATCCCTTGCTGCAGGAGTCCTGGAAATATTCAATCCACTCCTAGTGATTTATATGGTTGAAAGTTATTTATTGCCCATTCCAACCGTTGTCTGGTAAATATTTTCTTAGCAATGTCCCAATATTCCTTGCGGGATTTTTTGATGTAATTCATTGCTATTTCAGTGCTTGTTGCTGGTTCACTACCTGGAAAATGGGTTCTAAGAAGAAGAATCGATCGTTCCTCTTCACCTTCCGTGTATGATCCGTCTGGCTTTTCAGCGAGATTGTGGAGTTAGTTCTCCCATTTGCCATGACCTTTTGTAGTCTGGCCGGCTGTGTGAGTGGAAGTGATCTTTTCGCAACAGGCTTGAAAATTAAGCCTTTTGGCCTTCCTAATCTCTTTATTGTACTGAGTAAGCTTCTCAGTCTACCTATGCCAATCACGTTAGACTCTAAAGAGCCGACGGACCTCTTTTCTGAGGTTTGACAGGTTCTCATTCCACCAAGGAGAGTCCTTTTCTGAATGGCTTTTGACATTGGGCAACTGGAATGAAACGCTTCCATTATTGCCTCACTGGTCTGTTCGACTTTTTGTTCCAGGTCGTAGTGTGGGCGATTTACCCCATTCCCTTCGATTTGTTCCAAATTGTCCTTAAGATTGGTTTTGTAAAGAGACCAATCAGTATTTCTAGGATTTAGGATTGTTTGAATCGAGGTGGTATGTCCCTCTATCCTAAATTCGATGATCTTATGGTCGGAAAGTGATGGCGCGCCCATCACTTTGATGTATGTATTAATCAGAATTATTTCACTTTTGACTATAAGATATATATATATATATATATATATATATATATATATATATATATATATATATATTCAAAATGAAGGTTTACCAATGGGAAGCTCTATATCACCAATTTTGGCAAACATTTTTATGGATAATTTAGAAAGAAAAATCTTTGACAGTAATATTTCAAAAATGTCTTAATTTGGTATAGATATGTAGATTAAATATTAGCTTGTTTTATGGGTAGTGAACGACAATTAGATGTATTTATCAACCATATTAATAATTTACACCCAAAAATTAAATTTACATTGGAAGATGAAGAAAATAACTCAATCAATTAACTTGATTTAAGAATTCAAAGAATTAATAATGTACTTGATTATTCAATTTACAGAAAACCAACACACACTGATGTTACTATTTCATATAACTCAAATCACCCCATGTCACATAAATTGGTAGCATATAATTCAATGATACATAGAGCTTTTTCGGTTCCTATAAACAAATGTAATTTTATTAGGGAAATCAATACAATTAAACAAATAGCAACATCCAACGGTTATCCATTACATATAATTAATTAATAAAAAAGAGGAAAAATTGGCATTAAAACTAATATTTCCTGAACAAACTAAGGAAATAAAAAAATATAAAACCATGACATATGCAGGTAATATTTCTAATAATATTTCAAAGATAATATCTTCAGCTACATATACAACAATTTCTTTTGAAACAGAAAGTAATTTTAGTACTAAATTGTTAAATGTAAAAACAAAAATATCCTCATTAAAGAAGTCTGGAATATATAAACTTAAATGTCCAGAATGTCATGTTGTCTATTTGGGTCAAACTCTTTTGGGATCAGATACAGTGAACATTTACGAGCATATAGATTAAATCAACCAGTTAAGTCTCACTTAGCAAAACATCTACTTGACACCAAACATTCATTGACACCTAACACAGAACTAGAAGTACTACATATTTGTGATATGAAACAAGAACTGAATTTCCTTGAAGAGTTAGAAATTAGGAGACACTCAAGAAACCCACAATATCAAGTTGTCAATGAACAGATACATCTAGGCAGTTCTCCACTCTTAAACTGTCTTCTTAAGTGATAATTGTAAAGATCAGCAGATATAGTATTCCTGGTTTTCTATATCATTGCACAGTTATACTGATCTTAATTGGAAAAGATATCCAGGATATCTCAATAGGGAAAATAATATCTAAGCTTTAATATTTGTATCATCACACCTTTTTCTTCTTTTTTCTATTAACATATATTAAGTCAATCATTAGGTAGGTTGTTGGGCCCTATGTAACTTTATTAATTTATTGGTGTTAATAAGAAATAGACTCTATTGAAAATATCTCAGAGATGGGGTTTTTATCAAAAAAATTTACTTCCCATAAAAATAAGAACAAATGTTTATTTACTATAGACGTCTCTATATAATTTTGTCTATGGTAGGGGAAAAGGAAATTAATACATATAGAATTATTCTACGTCGGGTGGCGTTATATTATGTGTTGAAATTTCATATCAGTTTAACCTAGACGATTTGAAAATCGTCCCGAATGTCATAATAATAGTTATCATGAAAATAAAAGATTTTACATTTGGATTATACCAAGTTATTCAGACAACCAGTACTGTTTGTTTACATGTGTTGGTGAGTATACTATTTTTAATACTTTTCAACTAAATTGTAGAGATTATCTCTAGGTAAATGAATTTAGAATTATTCAGGTAACTTTTGAACTTTACTTCGAATGGTCTACTAATTATCTATTTGTTTTAGCCACCTCTTAATCTAGATACGAGGGAAATTCATATTTACATATCAATGGCACGATATAAGTCCTCTAGCACAGTTACTCTAGTTATAATTAAAATGTATTTGGGAAATTCTATACACACATCCAATATATGATTAAACCTGAATTCGGGAGTTTATTCAACTGAGTGAAACGACTCTGGGTATAAGTGGAACGGGCTTACTTGGAGGCGGGCTCATATCCCCATAAGCTGTAAACTATTCCGGTGATGAAAACCGCGACTGGTAACTTCCTGAAGTAAGGGGTTGATGTTGCCTTTCAACATCCAGGTATCTCAATAATGAAGATCGTAAGAAAATAAAGGTCTAAAACAAGGAAGATCAATGTACTTCTACCAAATGATTGTAAAAGAATTCTAGCTAAAGAATGAAATTGAAATGAAGACTCACCTATTGTTACCTCGTAGGTAACTAATAATTAATACTTCAAATCTAATTAAATGTATATAATCCCTTGATTACAATAAGTATTAATATCTATTTTTTTCCAACTAAAATATCCCTAACTAGGATGGTAGCACATGCTAATCTCAGAAGCCAAAAAAAAACAGGAAAAGGTACCAGTGTGACATGTCTCCTCTTCAAACTAGGAAGGAAGACGTCTTTATTCAACATACTATTTAGCCACGGTGACTTTATTCAATAAATAACAATAATTTAAATGAATCGTGGAAGAAGAATTTTATTTGCGGTTTGAGAGTACCTTCTAATGGATACTAAAAAAATGTAAACATGGTAATGGCTGGCAGAAGTTGTTCATAGGTTTATTAATCGAATTTTGAGACGTTATTCCAATATATACTATTTATTAATTAGGATTGTCTTGTTTCCGGATGTCCCAAGGTTAGTATTTGCGCTTTTTGGGTATAGAATTGAACGATTCCGGTCTTTAACCCGTAACAAGGTCACTTCTTGGTCTAGCCAAAATATGTATTAAACATTAGATAGGCTTCAAATGAAATGTAACTTCTGTCATTCTGGCGATGATATTTAATATCGAAACAATTGTCAATTATCTTAGAATTTTAAAAATCTTTTTAATATATTGTGGAATTAACTAGAAACAGCAAGTTTAATTTAAAACAGTATTATTCCTTTCGTTTTTGTTATATTCTCTTCCTTTACCAATGGGTTTCATCCTACTATTATTTTGTTTTTATCTCAAAAAATATCGACCCTGGTATATTGCAACCGTGTTGTGGATTAATGGACAAGTTAATGTATTTAACTATAACTATTTGTATAGTTCTTCTTCAAGATGGTTAATTATAAATACTTTTTTCATTCTATTATTCGTCTATATCCACAATCAAATTTATTGTAAATTTGATTTTTATTGTATAATTTAAGTACAATATATGGTGTAAATTTCACATATTGTGGTTATCCTGTGTAATTGGAAATCTTTGAAATGGAATTCAACTAATTATGATTATGCTCATATAGATAACATAATATTCAGCTACCAATTTTGTTCCAATTCAACGACGTACCCCCTTAAGTTCGACAACATCGCAATAAGCGCCCCGACGTCGTCAGCTGAGCGCGTCGAGAGAGACGGACTGTTGAAGGGGAAGGTGGGGGGTCGCACCGCCCCAGCTACTGCATAGCGCAGCGTACAGGCCGTCATTCGCGAGTTACAGGGGCTCTGGGGCACACACCGTGGCCCTATACAGGGTCGGCGCTAACTGATATTCAATCTATATTAAACAATTTTTGCTAATTTGTATTTGGGGCTGTGAACTACAGGGTATGGAGAGTGCTAACGGGGTGTCGGGTGACGGAGGGGACAAAGGTGGGCCTCCGCCGCCCCCTAGTCCGCTCACAGGGTGTTACCTCCTGATTGTCATCGGGGAACCCTACAATGAACAGCACAAGGACATCATATTGCAAAGAATCGCTAAAGGTAAGTTTTCTAATATCCATATTATAAAAATTCATTATTGACCATGTGAAATGTTTAATGCACTATAAAATTGTTATTAACACAGTGACACACTTTAAACAATTTTTCCTCTTATTAAAAATGTATCCAATTAAAACAAACGTCGTGGTTGAAAATATCTATTAAATATTATTAAAGCCGGTAAAAGAATTTTATAAGATTGGTTCAATTTTGTTTCTAGAAGCAATTTTAAAAAAACAATATTGTTTTCGCGAGTATTTATTTCAATTAAGAGTTTTGATTTAATAAAAACAGGATAGAACGCATTATCTATAAATTAATTGTATAGTACAGGCATTGCTAATGTTGTTAGGTTGGTAATGGGCGTCGACAGCCATTTTTATTAGGACTCGACACGGATAACCGGAAACTTTATTTAGATCAACAAACGGATTATCGATTAACACAGACAAATCTACTTCAAATTTTTGACATAAAATATCAATCACAATTAACTGCATTGAATTGATGATTAAATTTTAGCTAACAGCAGGTAATTCAATTTTCCTCACAACCCTTTGGCAAAACGTCAAAATGGTCTGTGACTCGACAATGGAAAATGAATTACGATTCCGGTATTGAATTGTCGACTGGAAATGTAAAAAGAGTACCGGTTAATACTCTAGAATCGAAGTAATACATCTGTGTAGGATTCTAAGTTGATGGATAGAAAATCGAATTATGAAATCTTTTTTATAAAGAAAAGGGAATCAAAGTTGGGTACTTTTTCATATCCTGCTATAAAAGTTTCCAAAGGATTCTACCTTTACTAATTAAGTCATCAAAATGATTTTGATTTTCTAATAAAACAAAATATTATAATAGAACGCCGGTATTGAGTGGCTTCAATAGTTAGTTACCTTTAGAAGCCGGAAATGTTTGTGTATTTGTTCAAATTGCTATGAGGATGGCGTGTAAAATATAAAAAAATATAAAGTTTAATAATTATTTCTTTTATTTTCATAATTAATAGATTTCTTAGTGTGAGGAATTAAATAAAACCAATTTTTTAACTAGCCACCGTTTCGATTTAATTCAACTCTTCATCAGGGCACTAGAAAGTTGAAATTATTTCAAAATTAAGCTACAGAAAAAAAACAAAATTAGTTTTTTAGAGATAGGTTACTTACATTAGTATACTTAGAGGTTTTTCGTGTCCATAAATTATAACATAGGGAGATGTATGGTGAGGTAGAATTATTTAAAAGTATGATTAAAAGTAAACTTACGATACTACACATTAAAATATAAGTTGGCGTAAAACATATTTAGCATGTAGCAATGTAATCATATATCCCCTTTATGTTATCTAATTAATATTTTATTTACTTGCCAATACCTATATAATAAGGTATTTGAAGTTACGTAATTGTTGAAAGGGCGTTCGGTTTAAACGGAATACTAGACGTGAACTGAGCCCTTTTTGTATACCATTCGATTTTTCTATGGAAAACGTATTTTCAAAGCAAAAACCATAAATAAAACTAAATCCTATGTAAATGTAACCAAAACAAATAACAATGAATAAAACAATTGTTTAAAAATAAATATTATGTCTAACTCCTGTTTGTCACTATTATATAAGTAACATGAAAAATATATTAAACTTAATTAATTTTCATTATCAGTATCGTCTTGTAAATCAAAATTTATTTCCCCCAATAATATGGACTTGCCCAATATTCTAATACTCATCTTAAATTTTGATTTATTTTTTAATCCTTTTCCTTTGGTAATATTAGCTACTTTTCTTTCAATCAGGTTGACGTCTTTCGTATGAAATTTAGGAAATGTTTTGTTACGCCCAATACTCTGTTTTAATTGTGCCCAAATTAACCCGATGGGATTGAAAATACAAAAATAAGGAGGGAGTCTCAATATACAGTGTCTATGTTTTTCAGCAATACTCTGTAGGGCGTATAATTTCTTAAATTTCTTTGTTTGTAAAAATTCAATCAGTTGTTGATTTGTATCTTCAAAGTACAAATGATTATCCATTAAACAATTTTTCGTGCAATTGCACGCGAAGTCAGTATTTCGCGTTCTCAGCACAGTCCGCGAAATTTAATTTCGCAGCCGTTACCCATAGCAACGGCCACGAAACCAAACGTCGCTTCCAAATTTGAATATCACTTCCAAATTTGACATTTCGAAAATACTGCAAAGACAAGGATTATTTTTTATTGAATACCAACAAATACACAAGTACTTATATTATTTAGGATGAATACTTTTTACAACATTTGATTTCTGCATCAAATAAGCCAATAAAATGTTTTCAGACATCGTCTTAATATTCTGTTTGTCACACCAATCTTTAAACTCGTCGTAACATTTTTCGTACTGCCGTTTCGATTTTTCGGGTATTAAAACGGAAAGCGCCGAATTTACAACGCTTTTGTGTCCAGGAGGAGTGGAAGGTACTGAAATATCGCTATCAGTATCAGACATTTTGCGTTTTGTCAAGAACTGTCAAACTATTTTGTGTATATTGAAACATATCATTTCCATAGCACACGGTAACATTGTTAAATAAATTGAACTGCTGTTGATTTCAGAGCAATAATATATTTATTTACAATTATCTAGTTTAATAATTTTAACGATTGCACGAAAAATATTGTGTATGCTATGGCCGCGAAACTTTTTAACGACCTCAAGACTATCTTGCCTCGACCGCAAGCGGCCTCGGCGATGACTATTCTTTCGATACGTTAAAAAGGTATTTCGCGGCCTAAGCATACAAATAACTATTGTAGTCCGGTCTTCTTGTCTCTTTTATTTGGTATTTTCCTGTCGTGAATGATAAGAAGCTTTCTCAAGAACTACAACTCTCTTTGGCTCTAAGTTTGGTATCAATGTGAATTCCAACCATCCTTCAAAACAAAAATATTAGCGTCCATGTTCTTATGATAGTCAACGTTGCAGTCTTCAATTTTTTTCCCACATATTTTTAAGGCATTTGGAACCCACCTTTCATTTCCACCGCAATGCACAATAATAAGTCTGGATCCTTTGTTTGCAGGCATTGTTGGCATACAAATTTTTGACCCATCAGTCCATCCTTTCTTAACCGTTTCGTCCAAATAGACAATTGGCCGGTTTTCTTCTCTGTTCTAAGTTACTTGTTTCAAGTGTGTATACAGCATATCCACTATTTTTCTACATTCCATGACTGTTTGACGTTTTCAATTTGAATCCCAATTTTTAAATCCAGTTTTCAATAGTTTTTTTACAGACATTTACATTACGGCCGGCATTTGTCAATTTATTTCTAATTATTTCAATCGTTGGAAACTCATCACTTTTGTAACATTCATATATGGTGGTTTTTAATAATTTTATTACAGACACACCTAAGGGTTTGATCAATCCCTTATCACATCGCTTCTTGCGTTCATAAGGCCCATTCTTGTATGTATATTATGCTAGCGTAGCCATTTTACAGGGCACCCTTCGGACCAGGCTCATAATTTGTTGCTAATTTGTAACGCTGAACTTGATTTTGTTGCTAATGCCGTTTCCAAGAAAACACAAACTATGCTAGCGTAATATTAACCTACCGTAGCCACACGCTCTAACTATAAAAATAAGTAATATTGAAAAAAACTAAAAGCACATGAATTTGTTGCTAAAAGATACTTCAAAATATCATCCCTTACCCCGATTTTCCCACCCCTAACTATTATTTGATATTAAGCTAGCGTAGCCACGCGCTATAACTATAAAAATAAGTAATATTGAATAAAAATAAAGGCACAGGAATTTGTTGCTAAAAGATTACACTAACCGATACTGCGGAAAAATCATGCCTTATCTCATATTAATTGAAATTCATCGTGTTTTAGTAGCCATAGCCTAGCATTACATTGCCCTACTGAGTTTAAAGCGATATAGTCGATATTTGGACAGTAATACACCAGCAACAAATTCCTCGAGTAATTTTTGATCGAAATTCATAGTGTTTCAGTAGCCATAGCCTAGCAACACATTGCCCTACTGATTTTAAAGCGATATAGTCGATATTTGGACAGTAATACACCAGCAACAAATTCCTCGAGTAATTTTTGATCGAAGTTCATCGTGTTTTAGTAGCCATAGCTTAGCAACAAATTGCCCTACTGATTTTAAAGCTATATAGTCGATATTTGGTCAGTAATACACCAGCAACAAATTCCTCGAGTATTTTTTTATCGAAATTCATCGTGTTTTAGTAGCCATAGCCTAGCAACACATTGCATAGTAATTTGTTGCTTGTGTATTACTGACCAAATATGGACACTTTAAAATCAGTAGGGCAATTTGTTGCTAGGCTATTGGGGCTAAAACACAACGAATTTCAATTAAAAATCAGTCGGGGAATTTGTTGCTGGTGTAATACTGACCAAATATCGACTACATCGCTTTAAAATCAGTAGGGCAATTTGTTGCTAGGCTATTGCGGCTAAAACACAACGAATTAAAAATCAGTCGGGGAATTTGTTGCTAGGCTATTGCGGCTAAAACAAAACGAATTTCAACTGACTACATCGCTTTAAAATCAGTAGGGAAATTTGTTGCTAGGCTATGGCTACTAAAACACGATGACTTTCAATTAATATGAGATAAAGGATGATTTTTTCGCAGTATCGGTAAGTGTAATCTTTTAGCAACAAATTCCTCTGCATTTATTTTCATTCAATATTACTTATTTTTATAGTTATAGCGTGTGGCTACGCTAGGTTAATATCAAATAATACTGAGAGGTGGGAAAATCGGGATAAGGGATGATTTTTTCCAGTATCGGTTAATGTCATCTTTTAACAACAAATTTCTGTGCATTTAGTTTTTTTCAATATTACTTATTTTTATAGTTATAGCGTGTGGCTACGGTAGCTTAATATCAAATAATAGTGATGGGTGGGAAAATCGGCGTAGGGGATGATTTTTTCCAGTATCGGTTAGTGTCATCTTCTAGCAACAAATTAGCAACAAATTTCTGTGCATTTAGTTTTTTACAATATTACTTATTTTTATAGTAATAGCGTGTGGCTACGCTAGCTTAATATCAATTAATATTCATGGCTGGGAACATCGGGGTAATAAGGGATGATTTTTTCCAGTATCGGTTAGTGTCATCTTTTAGCAACAAATTTGCAACAAATTCATGTGCTTTTAGTTTTTTTCAATATTATTTATTTTTATAGTTAGAGCGTGTGGCTACGCTAGCATAGTTTGCGTTTTCTTGGAAACGGTATTAGCAACAAAATCAAGCTCAGCGTTACAAATTAGCAACAAATTATTAGCATGGTCCGAAGGGTGCCCTGTAAAATGGCTACGCTAGCATAATATACATCATTCTTGTCTATTTTACGTATAAACGACAGGGGAACTTCTGTTAAATCAGATACTGCTTGCATTAGTTCTGTTTCATCATGGAAACCAAACTTTTCCCGTAGATTCTTATACACATTGAAACATATTTTTTGTGCTCCCAAATTTAAATGACGTCGAATCCTGTTTTCACTTAGATCACAATTATTTAAATTTTCGTTTTTATTACACACAATATTTTGGACAGAACTCGATATTTCCCAAGGACGCCACATTGTAAATATTTAATTTTTAACTAAAAATATAATTGCTATATAATAAATATGTATACTTACCCAAATTCCTCAGAGAAACACTACACTCTTTCTTAATGTCAGCCTACCAACTAAAGAGTGAACATCTTTTTTATTCGAAACAATTGTTCTCTCAAAATATAGTTATAGTTCAGTAAAAGATGGGAAATATAATAAGTTATTTGGAATTTGTATTCCTAATTCTTCTTAATAAAACGAGATATAAGGTAGTGTTATTTTTTTGGTGTTATGTTTTTAAATATAAATAAGTTAATATTGTTTAAAGCAATGTATTTTGTTCTATACACTAACGCCAAGTATCTTAAAAAGTAGGATGGCTCTCCACAATTGCGGGTTAAAAATAATGTCAAAAATGTATTTAATAATTATAAAATTATTAAATATATTTTAACGATTATTAGTTGAAATTATAATATTAAATGAATATATCATCAAATAAGCATTTTACAGTATAATATTGACTGGGCTATGACGGTATTGAAGTCAAAGGGAGAGCCGAAAGCTTAAATTCGCATTTTATCTCTTACGCCGACTATACTACCTTATATTATCAATAATGTTGAACTAGGTACTATTCAAATTTTCAATATCGGACTTTTTCTGAATTTTTCTCCTTTTTAACGTTAATCGTTCCACTCACTAAACGTTTTTTTTAAAGGGTTGTTTATATAAAAAATTTGTTTCATTAAAATTAAATGTGTGGTTATTATTTAGTTAGTGGTTAGCAGTGCTCGATTTATTTTTTGATGGATCATGAACATTTTGCTGATCTCGTGTGTGTTCTTTCAACCAAACGCCTAGGTTCCTACCGGTTTGTCCAACGTAATCCCCGTTACAAATATCATACGGAACCCTATAGACCACATTCGATTGTGATTCAGCTGGAACTCTTGATTTCATGTTAGTGAACATTTTTTTGTGGTATTTTCCGACTTCATGGCTATTCTTGTGCGGTTCTTTGCAATTTTTTTCGATGTTCCTTTCACTTATGGCATTTTCCTGTACATGTTGTTAATTGTTACAGAAGCTTGGCATTTAGGTACATTTCTGTTTAATATTTTGCTGATCAAATTCAGTGGAAATCCATTTTTTCATAGAAACTCCTTAATTTTGTTAAAGTTCTTTTGTTTGTAACGAACATCTGAAAGTTTGAGAGCTCTATTTTCCAAATGCTGAATTATATTTATTTTTTGGTGAAGTGGGTGGTGACTGAAATAATTTAAGTATCTCTCGGAAAATGTAGGTTTGTAATTCCAATTAGTGAGTATATTGTTGTTCTCTCTTATCAACAATTTAGAATTTACCACCCCCCTTCCTTTTTCAATCTTTGGTAACATAAAAACGAGTTTTTTTAATGAAATAAACAATTTTTCTGTTCCATTGCTTAATTTAACATAAAAAAAAATGAACTATCAAGTTTACTGCATTTATGCAACTTTTAGTGCGTATGCGTCACTTAAGTGAATATTGCAATTTTGGTTGTATTACGACAGTTACGTAGTCCAAAACTGTAAAGTCAAATGTCAAATTACAAATCGTTCACTGATTTATGTGATGATGTGCTCTAGTTCTATCTTTATTTAACGAATATATTAGCGTGTTTATCCATATTTCGATTTTTATTGTGTAATTGAATAGGCACGTCCGAGTTTTTGTCTTTATCTAACATTCATATAAAGGCTTTCTCCATCCGTAACTGTAAAATCGGGAATCAACTGCTTTTGGATCCCTTTATTGTATACAGATGTATATTCTTAGTAAGTTAGTAGCTAATGTCTTGATGCCAACTTCAGGACGCTTAAGTGACGTCACGATCACAATGGCGGAATATTCAAATAACGATAAAGTTGACTTTTTAATTTGATATATGTGCAAATACAGCACAAATGATCGTAAACTATATAGCAATGGTTTTTATTTGATTGATTCATCGAACTGTCAATTTTCAAAAAACATGAGCTTATTTTATATTTGAGAACCGGATTGCGTATTCCTCAAAAAACCACGGCTATTTTACCGTTTTCAGTAAATGGAAGACATGAATGAGAATTCATTGCTGACACTAGAGTCGACCTGGGATTAAAAAACATTTTGAATTTTTGAAAATACAGTGAATTTTGGTTTCGATTCGATATAGTAGTACGCTGTTGCTGGTGAAATAATTAGCGTTGGGTGAATTTTTATATCCCATTATCCAGACCTACCATAATGTGACATTATTGCCGAGCTTTTGCAGGATTATATCGCATTTTGTGACCAAACAATAATCAATACATTGTTCGGTATTTCCCAGTTATTCGTATTATAAGTATTAGTAGATGTTAATTATTTGCAGTTATGGCCCGTTTATTAAATCTACTGGATACGAATTTGAGACGATCACTCAATAATATTTGAAAATACCTTTATTTTCAAGACTTTTCTGACAGATAATAAGATGACGTAATATAATTTGAATATTTATTTGAATTTGATTATGAATTATTTATATTTTATTTTGGATAAATTTGAAATTTGTGTTCACTTAGGTAGGTAGTTTAGTTTTGGTGTTGAATATTTCTTTCTTGCATATTCACGTGATTACATTTTGATCATTGATATGAGTAAGTATTAAAAATTTCTTGTACACGTAGGTACTTCATTGAGTTGAATGTACCCCACGCAGTACGTGATTAGATTTTATAAATCGTTGCAACATGTCCCATTTATGAAACATATTACAACAAAAATTACCACTCATTACCATTCATTTCTCTCCTTTTTCATACACTGCCGAGCATAAAATTAGGGTCACCCAGTAATTTGAAGATATTGTAGAATTTTTTATTTTTCTCGGTTGTAACATAGTTTACTAACGGATTGCTTGAATAAAAAAGTTGTTGTTATTTCGAAAAGTGGTTGAACAAAAAACGGCCCCACGCCCAAATTCCTAAAAACCATTATAAGCATATTTTCTGTTTTGGTTTTATCTGTCTATTGCAAATTGTTTGTTTAGTGCTGTCATCGTCAGTGTATTGCAATGAGCTTAAATCCTGTTGTTGTGGCACAAATTGTGGCGGCTTTAGAAGATGGTCGAGGTCAGCGTGAAACTGCTAGAAATGTTGGTGTCTTTCGAGTGTGCAACGGTGGTTTAGGGCGAGGCAGGACCACAATTAGAGAAAGAACAGATACGAATCTCGGTAAAACATCAAACGATTTTCAACTCCGTCTTCAATGACCTCGGACCTTTAACTCGGTATGGCCGCGATGTTGCCAGTTTAAAATATTTTCTGAATTTCTAACCAAATTGCAATGTTGACTCGGGGACAATAACAATTTCCAGTGCCGGATCTAGTTTTTTTTGGAAATTTCCACTAAATCTTTGAAATTGGGCCATGAATTAAAACAATAACCATAACCGAATATATATTCATGTATTTATTTAATACCTATGTGTACATTCTTATGATTTGTTATAAATAGTCATTACTCTTGGGAGATTAATTAATAAATACATTTTTAGATAACACAAATCACTACAAAAATTCATCAAATTCCAAATAATTCTCAATTTATCATTTATCAAAGGAAATAGAAACGGGATGAGCCAAATACGGTATTCAATAACATATCAATTATACAGTATAAATTGGTAATTGTAATTATTGAAACTAAATAGTACGAAATTAAAACATAATTTTGTTATTAAGATACAGCTTTTTTAGCTTATTACAAAATGTAAAGAATTTGTCATGGAATATATCAATATCAACATGGTTATAGACTGAGTAGAAGGATTTACAACACCTACGCAAGGGAGAATTTTGATAATAATTTGTAGCACTAAAGTTAATATCAAAAACTTTAAAAATATTAAATTTAACGAGGCAGGCAATCTCGTTGGATTCAACAAGATTATTAACAATTTTACATAAAAATTGATTTATTGATTATAAATTGAGTAAAATAGACAGTTTTCTATTTTTCTTTGGCTGGAACTTGAAATCTCTATTGCTAAATTTCAGCAAATAAAAAATCCTTAATCGGATGAACAATTTTTTTAAATATTCGTGAGGGAAGCGTTCACAAGGATGTGTAAATTCTGTAGCTGTTGATATCATATATAAATTATTTCCAACTGAAGGGTTCGGCAAATATTTCTCTATGTTTGTGAAAAAAAGGCATTCTAAATTATAAATATATTGACAAAACGAGTCCTCGGGTGTTTTGAGCTTTCCAAATACTAAGTTCTTGTCATATGCTTTATAATGAATAAACATATTGGTGAAGTCCAAAACTTGCGTATTTGTAGAAAATTGTTGACAAACATCACATGAATGAATTTTTAGACACTTACCAATAAGATATCCAACCACATATTTTTGTTCTGGCAATGGATTTCGATGATAATCACAATTAGTGACTCTGAAATTTGCGGAAAATTGGTTAATGGCAATAGGAGTTTTAATAATCATAGATGTATTAGTGTTGGTCTGCGCCAAACAACATAATAAATTTTCAAACTGATCTTCACAATTCATGAAAGCATGAAAGATGAATTGAAAAAGTTGATAAAAAATAATTTTTTAAATGCACGTGAAAACTGAATGGGGGTAGGGTTGGTAGCATTTCCACTTTGTTGTCTAATACTACCAAAAAAGTTTTCAAGACAGTCTTGATTTAGACGTCTTGTTAAAATAAATTTAAAATTTTTTGATTTTAAATATGCCCATATTTCTAACAAGGAATTAATTGTAATTTTCCACCCTTTAATAAATTTGCAATGGTTTGTAATATTTCTCCCTGCAATGTTCATAACACTCATGTTATTTAATATTTTAATTGAATCATTTAAAAAATCAATTTGGTGTATTTCCCCGGAAAATTTTCTGTTATATAGTTTGACATTGTTCAATGAAGAAGAATTGAAAATATCAAACAATTTGTCAGCATGTGAAATAAGTGTGACTGTATCTGAAGCTTCTTGAGGTAAGCATTTTAACGATACATACGTTTCTTAGCTGGCTGCAACGGTAGCACTCAATACTTGAGTTGCAAATTTTACTCGCATTTTTTCAAAATTTGTAGGTTTTATATGCGATTCTGTAAGCTTTGGAGCTAAACGATTTCGAAGCATTTTATCTTTTTCATAAAATTGAACTATATATTTCCAGGATGTTTTTTTATTGTCCCAGCACATTTCATTAGTCAGCATATTATTTCTTATTGCCTTAATAACATGTGGGGGATCGAAATAATAAAATAATTTTTTTCCACCCAAAGTAAAACTTGGTTTTTGTGGAGTCACACCCAAATGTTCTGAAAGTTCTACAAAGTTTGAACCCATATCAGAAATTAAAACAATAACATCAAGACCAATATTCCCTAATTCTATTAAAAAAATTTCTAGCATTGCTTTTATTTGCAACACAGATGCAGTTGTAGAAGTAAATGCATATCCTAATGGTTGTTTCCAATTATTTTTCAGTCCTCTAACCATAATAACAAAAGCATTATTTGCTATATTATTGGTTCTATTTGTACCATCATCCTCAAACCCAATAACACAATCACGACCAAAGTTATAAAATAAATTACTTTTCAACGATATTTCATCTATTGTTAAAGCACAAATACGATCTTCAGCCTCCATATGGTCAATTTTTAATTTTAGTAAATCAAATAATTGTTTGTTGAAACCAGCAGTAAAATGTGCGTTGTCCGTGAATTTTTGTAAACTCCTTACAGATGGCAGTGAAAAAGATTTTTGTAAATGTCTGTATGCCTTTGGCCCAAGAAAATATAAAGATAGAGAAAAATTTTTAAACTCGTTTGAAAACCTTTGACCTTTTGCAGTTCTGTTCATATTTCTTATTTGTGCTTTAACAAAATCTCTTAAGTCAGATGGTAGAAACTTATCACACAAAAGATTAAAATCTTCTACATTTAATTCTTTAGGTGCTGTGTTCAGTGCGTCGATCTCTTTCATCAATATCTTATTTTCTGCCTTAAGTTCTTCAATTTTCCTTGCCATGGCAATTTTTCGAGGGCTGCTTGAAGACAAACTTTGGGGAGTTTGGGTTTCAACAGGTGATGACTCTGGAAGTGGTATTAAAACTGCTAGAGTTGCTGGGTGCACTAGAAAGATGAAATAAACTTATATATAGATGTCATTGCTGCTTACACTAAGTGTATGGAGACTTTCAAGAGTAGATATGAGATTATTTGTTAGTTCATGTCTTGCTTTAATTGGAAAATAAAACATTTATTATTTTAACGAAATTAACTGTCTCGACCCTTACTTCGTGGAATCTACTCAGTTTACTGTTTTAAATGAAACTTACTGTTTCTAGCTAATTCCACAGTATATTGAAAACTTTTAAAAACTCTAAGAAAATTGACAATTGTTTCGATATAACATATCATCGTCAGAATGACAGAAGTTTCATTTCATTTGATGCCTATTTGATGTTTAATAATTATTTTGGCTAGACCAAGAAGTTACCTACCTAGTGATTGACTTAATATATGTTAATAGAAAAAAGAAGAAGGTATAATATTACAAATATTGAAGCTTAGATTTTACTAGCCCTATGGAGATATCCTGGATATCTTTTTCCAGTTAAGATAAGTATAACTGTGCAATGATATAGGAAACCAGGAAAACTATATCTGCTGATCTTTACAATTATCACTTAAGAAGACAATTTAAAAGTGGAGAACTCCCTAGATTTATCTGTTCATTGACAACTTGATATTGTGGGTTTCTTAAGTGTCTTCTGATTTCTAGCTCTTCTAGCCAAAATAATTATTAAACATCAAGTAGGCATCAAATGAAATGAAACTTCTGTCATTCTGACGATGATATGTTATATCGAAACAATTGTCAATTTTCTTAGAGTTTTTAAAAGTTTTCAATATACTGTGGAATTAGCTAGAAACAGTAAGTTTCATTTAAAACAGTATAATTTATTATTTTCATTGCTTTAATGGAAGAAACATATATTATCATTTTTATAGTGAAATATTTGTGTATTATGACATATCGTAACCAAGGCAGTAGTATTCAATATTGTCTAAATCAGAAAAAAATCAAAAATCAAATAATAATGAATTGAAAATAGGAAAATTAGTTAATAATAGTCAAATTAAAACATTACCTGTAATATCTTCAAGAATTTTAATTTTCTTTGAAGTGCATGGCAACTCGTCTTCATTTTTTCTTTTTGTTGGTGTAGGGATAGCTGAAGAAAAATAACGAAATATGTAACATTCAAAAGTATTTAATATAGAAATCTCACAATACTCAAAACTTACCGGGCTCATGCTTGTTTTCGAAATCGTTAGGGACAGCTAATCCTAGTAAGGATAACCTCTGTGAGTTCACGAACATTTCTTTTGCAAAGTGGTCACTACAAATACGACGTGTTTTATTCAGATATCCACTGTCAACACCGACTAAATCCGTTCTGCCACAAGCTTGAATCCATAATTTGCATCTGAAAATGTTACTTGTAATTAGATCAAATTAAGCTAATAGATCTTTCGTTATAAATACTTTGTTTAATTGAAGGACCCGTACATTTATACTCTAGTACTTTTACAAGGTGTATCAATCAATGACAAATTCAAATTAATACTTACATACTCTCATCCTTTGGAAATCGGAAGAACTTTATTTTTCTTTCCGAATAAAATTTATTTGGACAGTCTCTGTATGGACAATACACTCCGCCGTGATGTTTATTCATTTTATAAGAATAATAGTCTATACCACTATATTTTTATAGTTAATATTACCACAACGAATACAATCGATTAGTCAAATAACACAATTAATATCGCCGATTGAACACCTTCAAACAATTAAGCAGACAAAAATGGCGTTATGTATTTTGAGCCAAGCCGTCACGTGCCGTCACTACAGATTAGAATCTGTGCCGTCACCGTTATTGTGCATGGTTGCCAAAGATATGATTTGTGAAAAAAGTATATATTTATGGTATGATTTTTATACATTATAATTTTTTAAATTGTATAATTCTTTTGATGTTAATAAAATTGATTTAAAACAAGTGATTGTCGAATATTTGTATCTGTATAACTATCACACTTAACAATAATGCTTATAAAATATTTGACCAATGATCGTAAATTGAAGGAAATATTATGCAAATTGACAACCCTGTTTAAAAATCTCGCGCAGCGGCCCGAACGGAGTCGACATACGACGATGGACATTTAAATGGGTATGTCTACCCATCTCTCTCTCTTTTTACTGTTCTCTGTCAAGCTTTCGTATCTGTTCTTTCTCTAATCTGTGGCAGGACTACAACAGCTAAAGATGACCGCTTTCTGGTTTCTAACGCTTTGAGAAACCGAACGGTTACGGCAGGTGTCCTTCGAAATCATCTGCAAGAAGTGAGAAACGTAAACATAAGTAAGTGGACAGTCAGGAGGCAACTTCACGCTGTTGGTTTATTTTCTCGAACTAGAGCTACTCGACTGCCTCGTTCTCGTCCACACCGGATTGCTAGATTGAATTTTGCACGAGAACATTTGGCCTGGACAATAGCGGATTGGAATTGTTTTCTGATGAATTGCAAGGCTCAGATAGACGTGTAAGAGTGTGGTGGAGTGAGGATCAGTTATGGCATGGGAAGGCATATATACCGCTCGGAGTTAGTCTTTATCAAGAATGGGACGTTGACTGTGCATAGGTACCTGGCAGAGGTTCTAGAGGACCATGTTTTACCGTTCATGGTTATTCTTGGAAACGACGCAACCATTACATTGCTATGAAAAAAATACTAATATACAGACTTTAAGAAATGAGTTGGTATACATGATTTTAACAAACCAATTACAAAAATTTGGCTTCCTAATTTTGAATAAAGGTAGTCCAACAAGAGGTTACCAACTTCAGTTTGTATCCAAATATCACAATACCCAGTAATATAACTGGCTCTGATTTTATAGCCCACTTGTCTGAGTTGAAAAGAATATGCTTCGTTTTAGTGTCGTTGACATTCAACTTATTTGCTATGAACCACTGACTTAACAAAATATTATCACCTGCTTGTTGAGTGTCATCCGATAAGGTTGGAGTATCACATCGAATAAAATGCAAAATATGTCAATGCCCTGTGGTAAATCGTTTAATAAATATTATAAAAAGGATTGGGCCAGAAATTGAGCCTTGAGGGATGCCATTGTATATATTACGTAAATCTGTTACTTAAGTAAAGCGTTGTCAGTAATTTGTGTACACTTCCTCTAATACCATATAACTCAATTTTATTAAGGAGTAAATCTGTTCGAACACAATCAAAATCCTTCGTTAAGTCACATAACGTGGCAACCGAATTAGTGCCATCCTCTCGTTTTTGTATAAATAAATTACTCTAAAAGTCGAAGAAGAGCACGTATAGTTGATTTATTTTTACAATAGCAGAATTGAAATTCTGTTAAAAGTGACTTATCTTCTAAATTGTTGATTGATTTTCATATACCATTAACTCAAATATTCTGTTAATTGTGGTTAAAATCGAAAGGTCGAAAATTTTCTGGAGAGTTCATATCACCATTTTTATGTAATCATAGAATTTTTGTGATTTTGAAGAAGTTTGGCCAAAAAGCTTCCTCAATGCATTTATTAACCAAAATAGTGAGAGGATATGTCAATGAATGGATAGAATGTTTCATCATTTTGCTGTTAGTATTGTAAAGATCTAAACATGGCGAATTACTTAGCTTCAAAATGGCTTATGATATTTTAAATACATGTTTAAATGTTATAATAAAATAACACTCTCAACTTTTTATTTAACTGGATATATTAGCAAGAGAACTATTTGAGGGACACATTGTATCTAGATCACAGACATTAGTTTAGAAATAATGGTTGGAATTGAGTCCAAGATAGTGAATTTATAATAAATAAATTATTTCAATTATTCATATTAATTTATGAAGTGTTAATAAAATTTGTAGTCGGTAATCATATTAACTGAAATCAATGTAATGGAATATAGAAATTTCAGACATAATTTGAAAGAGATAATATAATTGAAATAAATTATTGATAATTTTGAGATTATCAGAAATTTCAAATTTTTTATGGGTTGCCAATGAATAAAACAACGGAGGGCGAAAAAATAATAAACAAGTCGGTCAATAATTTTAGAATTTTGAGAGGAGTGTCATTAGGAATACTCAGAGAGAGGAGGTTTTAAAGAAGAATAATATATTTGAATAAAAATATCTGAATTTTCTATAAGTTCACAAACAGCAAAGATTTTGATAAAGTAAAAGAAAATTTATATAAAAAAAGGATAACCAGTGTGAATCATCAAGTGAAATAAGTGTGTCATATGAGAAGCTATTGTTTGCTATCTGGGGAGATATCGGCCCAGGTTTCCTGGAAGGGGAAGCTGTCAGTAGTTCTGAAGTGTGACAACACAATATCCACGGACTTTACAAGATTGTAGTTTTGAAATCTCTACGTTATTAAAGATACTGTAAACATTTTGAGATCTCTTTAGCTTATAGCCATTTGAACACAATTATTGAATGCATTCATAATTAGAAAGTAACATAAACATTTTTTGGTGGTCATTACAACGGTTGTCATTAGAAAGGTTGTCAAACATGAATTTGTAATTTTGGTAAACAAATTATATCAATTCTGTAAATTTAAGTGAGAAAACACAATGTGTAATGTAAAGATAATAAATTTTGTGAATAATTGAATATAATATTTTTATAACAGAATTCTAACCTCTATCTAAAGGAATTTCATTCAAAAAAACAGTTGTAAAATTAAACTAGTAGACAAAACAACATAAAGAAGTTAGGATAATTCATTTAATTTATAACAGTGGTTATAAGGATCGGAACTCTACCCAATTGCGTGCAATAGTAGCAAATTGAGATATTTATTAGATAATATTGACTGAGCCGATATAGGACGGGACAATTTTCAAATAAAAACAACAATTTTGTCGAAATCAAAACACATAATAATCAAAAACTATATATATATATATATATATAACGAGGTTTTAATTTTTTTTTATTTTGACTAATATATATATATATCTATATATATATATATATATATATATATATATATATATATATATATATATATATATTGAACTCATCACAACATTGGTGTGAGTTTTTCAAGCTGAATTTGGTTGTAAGTTGCCAAAACATAGGGAATTATTTGTTTTTCATGATATGAATGAAATTAAAATGGGTTATATATTGAATGTGTACCTATGATATCGTTTGTTTAATGTGAATATTGAGATGCTAAAATAATATTCAAAGCATTTACCATTGTCAGGGCTTCATAAAATAATTCAACTCATACCTGTAGACCAGAAACCATCTTTAAACAATATAATAACTTGTAAAAGTGTCATATACGTCATTAAAAGTATCTAAAACTCAAAAAGAATAAATAAATGTATTTAGATTGTTATAATACATCATGTTTAATAAGAATTAGTAGCAGAATTATTATTTTGATGTTTATTATTTCATTGACACAGAGAACTGTCAACAACATTGGAATGTCGAAATACTTTCAAAGCATGAAACATCAGCAACAGAGTTCGATGTGCGCGACAGGAATTCGTTGTCATAGAACTATGAAATTCTGATTGATATCTGAGGGGACAATGAAATATAACACATGAAGAATTTTTGTATATATAATTTTAGGCCAAGTTTATGAGAAATCATAATCGTGACCAAATTTTAATAGAAATTGAAAAGAATTATAAATATTTTGAAAAGTATCAGTTTGTGGATTTGTCTAATTTAGAATGGAAACGTATTACACAATGAGAGGTTTTTTTTATAAATAGGGATATTTTTGGAGAAGTATAGTTTTAAATATATAAACTGAATTATTTTGGAAATAAACGAACCATTAAATATCATCAAATAGCTAAGAAAAATATGAAATTAAATAAAAACCTCTGATTTGTAAATTCTTGTTAAAAAAAATCTAGTGAGATGATGAGTTTTGTCCATAGCAACGGACAGGAAAAAGGATGGTTGTTGATTTGGAAAAATGGAGTATGTGGTGTGATATTTTGAAGAGAGGACGTAGATAAATGAAATTTTCAAATTATAATAAAATATAAGAGAAGTCCTCGTATAACTCAAGAAAAGTAACAGAAAAAAGTTAAATAATGTTGAAGAAGTAAGTTGAGAAGATTTAGAAGCTAATTAAAGGTACAAAAGATAAATGATTAAAATAGATAGAAATCAAAGACATTAGAATAATAAAATAAACTGAAAGTACCATTGAAAAATAGTTATAAACTAATAAAACTAGAATTTGAATTAAAAAGGAAAAATAAGTTATTTTAAAAGATAACAAGAAATATAATTTCATAACATACCTGGAGGAGTTGTGTCAAGTATCCAGAGGGAGTAGATGTAATAGAAGAGTTGTGTTGTTGGAGACTGTTAATTGTCGGTGCCAGAAGAAGCCATCAGTAGTAAGGTTAGTGTTGCGCAATTTTATTGGTTAACCAATTGAATAATTAAAAAAAAATTTGATTTGGCCATTCAAATTCATTTTAATAGTACACTGATTTAAAATTTTATTAGGTTATAGTTATTTGTTCAACATACTAGATTTAGATTTTGTTTGTGTTGATATATGTACTTCTTTTCTCTTTTTCATTCCATATTTTTGATTATATAATTAGAGTGTATGTCATTGTTGTTTCATTACAATATCAGAAACAGAAAATAGTTAATAATAGTGACAACCAATTATATAGATAAATTTAGATCATTCCACGTGTCAATACTAAAGAAAGGAATAGGTTTGATACCATAGGCGTCTCAACATAAATTTAGACAAGGTATAATTTTTTAATTTCAAATAAAAGACCAAAACAAATAATTCTTTATGAAAATATATAAAACAAAATAATAAATTACATAAAAATCTTTAGCCCTGAACTCAAGAGATTAAGGAGTACTCATGCTCTACTTGATATAAATACCCTAATCATAAAAAACGAAATATTTATTAATTGACTGATATATAATAATATATACGGGGTACCGGGTGTAAATGAAATAGGAGCCACCCCTGTAACCTTTAAATGGGTTGTGAGAATTCATTTAAATTTTGGAGGATTATATTACAACCAAATTGGGATTTTTTTAGGTGAAAAAACAAAATGGCCGTCTACCGGTTTCACCGGAAATTACCCAAAAACTGATAATTTAAATGGAACACCCTGTATATTTTTACATTCTTGAATTTTACGACCCTAATTACATACAGTCAAATTGTCAAATGTCAAGTCTTACGCCATTTAGATTTTATTTTTTCAAATATTTTCTAAATTTTTTATCTCTATGACACCATCTAAGTTATATACAGTTGACTTAGATTTACCCCCACAATATTATTTTTCCTAATAATTCATTTTCGTGAAGTTTGAATTTAGAAATTTCAGTTTTTCCATTTAAACTCACTTTTCCCAATGGAAACATACAGGGTCTATTAAATAGCTCTTTCAAATACCAATATATACATATTCTCATCCTTTACTTCTCAAAAAAAGTAGTATTTATAATTTTTTAATTTTTTTAACACAACATGCTCCTGAAGCTGACCCTGTTTCAACACTGTCAACAGATTTTTTTGTAGCCTAACCTATAATTCAGTTCCAAAATAGTAGGCGCTAAATTCTCAGAAATATTGCATTAAACCGACAACAATTGTAGTCAGACTGACTTATCTCGATCAAAAAATATTATTATGAGTGCAATGCTGAAAGCGGATGGAGGCCACTTTAATTAATTATAGGGAAAATTAAAAAATGTATGTTTGTTACTCTTTTAGTCTATATATTTTTTTGTTTTATTGTTTATTTTTATTATTTATATTATTAGGTTACAAATATATTCTAGTGTACAAACAGAGTCGGCTTCAGGAGCCTGTGGTGTTAAAAAAATAATAAATTACCACTTCATTTTGGAACTAAGGAATTTGAATATGTATATCATTTTATTGGTATTTTAAAGAGCTATTCAATATTCAAGGTGGCCCTTGTATGTTTCCATTGGGAAAAGTGAGTTGAGGTGGAAAAACTGTAGCTTTAAAATTCAATCGTTAACAAACTCCAGGAAAATGAATTATTATGAAAAATAATATTGTGGGGGTATTTATAAGTCGGCTATCTATAATTTAGATTGTATCATAGAGATAAAAAATTAGAAAAATGTTTAAAAAAGTAAAATGGGATCAGAATTGACATTTGACGTATGGAATGTATGTATTTGGGGTTGTAGAATCCAAAATTGTAAAAATATACAGGGTGTTCCATTTAAATTTTCAGTTCTTGGGTCATATCCGCTGAAACCGGAAGTGGGCTATTTTGTTTTTTCATGTGAAAATATTCAAATTTCGTTCGTGATATAACCTACCAAAATTTGAATAAAATCTAACGACCCATTCAAAAGTTACAGACATATATATTGAATTGTCATCATCTGTCACAGTCAAAAATCAAACATAGAGAATAAACTCAAAGATAATACATGGTGTCTTCCAATACACTTCCACCTTGTGTCACCATGACACAATAAATATCCATTTCGAATAGAAAGTAAAGACGTTAGTTGACGAATTAGGGAACACGTATCTTCAACAAGATCAGGAGTACATGTAAATTTCCTGAAAGATATAGATATTGATGACGCAAGATGGGATTGCGTTGGTAGACACCTTGTATTATCTCTAAGTTTTTTCATTAGTTTTATACGAATTTTCCAAATCTTTGCTTGTACGTTCATCATATTGTCACCAACCATTTTCCCTCATAGAACCATTGAAATAATCATCAAAATTAACAGTTCTATAGAATAATACTGGTTTTAATAGATTGGACAGATAAAAAACAAAAAAGTGTCTGCACGGCAGGATGAATACATGTTTGTAGACAATCCGGACATTGCATATTTTCACCTTTTTCTTTATTAGAACCCGAATCATTTTCTGAAATTTCCCCAGCTTCCGTCATCGTCAAAAACTGGTAGATGGAATCAAGTTAATAAAATGATTACCCTTCTCAAAACATTGATTCAGCGATGGCTGGTCCTTTTGACTGGATGAAGCATCGAAAACTGGACGTACGAATGTTGTGGTACTATTAAGTTTATACACTGGGTGATGTAAAAAATGATACATAATATTAGCCACATTTGCTGATGACATAGGAGTTTTAGCAGTAGTGGCAACTATAGAAGAAACAACGGCCAATCTACAGAATGCAGTTAATAACATTGAATGGCGGATAAAATTTAATGAAGATAAATCAATCTATATTAACTTTAGCAACAAAGGAATAAATTAATTAATTAATGTAAATACAGTAATGTACCTATTAAAAAATTACTGGGTTAAAATCAAACTTAAATTTAAAGAACATGTTAAAAAGTAAACTGAACAGTTGAAGATAAAGTATAAAAATTTGTATTGATTGACTCGAAGCTTTCCTTTCAGAACAAATTACTGATTTATATACAGGTTTTGCATCCCGTGTGGATTTACGGCCTGCAACTTTGAGATTGTTGAAAAAAGCAATTATAGACGCCTAGACATGCCCCAAAACCGATTATTATGGAATATTGCCCGTGCTCCTTGGTATGTTCGGAACGACGATTTACATAGAGATTTCAAAGTCGAATCTATCCCAGATGAAATTTAAAAAGGCGCCAAGTGGCATGAAGAGAGGTTCCATAAACATCTGAACTTTGAAGTGCTCCAGCTTCCAGACAACGAACCTTAGATACGCAGGCTCAAAAGAACTAAAATGTTTCAGCTTGTGTAAGTATATGTTAGTGTAAAGCATAGCTAGTGCTGTGCTGTGTAGCCACAGCAAAGAAGTGAGGTAAAAATGAAGATGGGCCACGGGTAACATCTAGATTACAAAATTTAGGTTAAAGCAAAAATGTTGACTAATATTTTAGATTAGGTGCATTCCTATTGTAAATAAAAAAATATCTAATCGTTTGTACCATGTTTTCCTTTTTTCTTGGTGGACCAATCTCTTAGACAGAATGTAATGTTCTTCATAAATAATTAATTTATGGATTTCGGTTAACCACTGCGCCATTTTTATTTAATTCCTACTGCGACTATTCTCCCAATTTAAACTGTTGTTGAAATCCGACAGTGAATAGAAACATATGTCCATTTGCGAATAATACTTTTAAGACTGGCTACCCAGAGTTTTTCTCTCAAGTACACTTAAAATTATTGACCTTTACCCTGACGTCATAACATAACCGACAAAGATATTAATGACGTCAGGGTGAAGGAGAATAATTTTAAGTGTAGACACCTACCGCCTACCTTTAATCTAGTCAAATTGCAATCAGCCAGTGAAGTGGTACCAGGGGCTCGTAAACTTTAATGAACCATATTCTTGAAACATCCTGTATTTCGAAGTAATAACTATTTATCTGCATTTCTTCACTATATTTTCTACATAAATCGTACTCTTGTTGTTGCGAATTTTTTTAAGCAATACATTTTCAGTAGTTACAAATGTTTTCGAATGGTTTTAATGCGCTGTAATCCTTACTTCTGTAATTGGAAAAATAATTCAAATTTGTTCATTCAATTTCATACTGTTAATTAAAAGTAAATACAAAATATATAAACAAACAGGAGATTAACTCATGAATAAACTTATTATTGAAAATGTTTTGTATGTAGTAGTTAACTACATTAACAAACGGTTGTTATTTTATGAATTGTTCAGAATGACAACTTTCAGCTTCAATACATTCTTACATAATTTTTTTCATTTACCCAGCAAAAATCTATTAAGAGACAATTCTCTGTAGGCAGTTTCTATTTTATATCTGCGTTCCCCCACCGTATTCACTGATGTCGAATATTCTTTTTGTTTTAATTTCTCCCGATACGGCATTATCTATTGAATTTCATTCAGGAGATCGAGCGGGCCACATGACCTGTGCATCTACTCCACGACCTATCCGTTTACCCGTAAAAATTTACAATGTAAAAAATTAGATATGCTAAATCTTTAAAATGTAGTGTTGTAGGTGTCTAAGGAGTCTTATTTTAAACATAAAAGTTGTACATTCTGAACTCACGTTCCAACTATATTCAGTAGAATTTGACTGTTTAGATGACAAAATCAGAGAAAGTGTCAGCACAATGAAGTACAAAAAATTTAAGAAACAAGAACAAAAACTATAAAAACTTTAACACTCATAACATAGGATTCAATACTGTAAACATCATGAAACTGTGAGTACTTAAATACCATCACACTTTGCACCACTATTTGAAAACGTTTACGAATAATATAGAAAGTATTAGCTACAGAATCAGAAATAGCTGTAAAATCTAATTCGAATAATTTTATTATATAATTTATATATATTATAATATATCGTATATTTATATTGTTTTATTTATAATCAATGAATGCTGTTCGGCTAGCTTAAATTAATTGTTGCGGCGATAATTTATAATTATTATTGTTTATTTATAGCTCAGGGTAATTATCAAGTAGAGCATGAGTACTCCTTAATCTCTTGAGTTCAGGGCTAAAGATTTTTATGTAATTTATTATTTTGTTTTATATATTTTCATAAAGAATTATTTGTTTTGGTCTTTTATTTAAAATAAAAAAATTATACCTTGTCTAAATTTATGTTGAGACGCCTATGGTATCAAACCTATTCCTTTCTTTAGTATTGACACGTGAAATGATCTGAATTTATCTATATAATTGGTTGTCACTATTATTAACTATTTTCTGTTTCTGATATTGTAATGACATACACTCTAATTATATAATCAAAAATATGGAATGAAAATGAGAAAAGAAGTACATATATCAACACAAACAAAATCTAAATCTAGTATGTTGAACAAATAACTATAACGTAATAAAATTTTAAATCAGTGTACTATTAAAACGAATTTGAATTGCCAAATCAGATTTTTTTTTAATTATTCAATTGGTCAACCAATAAAATTGCGCTAACCTTACTACTGATGGCTTCTTCTGGCACCGACAATTAACAGTCTCCAACAACACAACTGTTCCATTAATGTGTCCACTGCATCTACTCCCTCTGGATACTTGACACAACTCCTCCAGGCAAGTTTTGAAATTATATTTCTTGTTATCCCTTAAAATAACTTATTTTTCCTTTTTAATTAAAATTCCAGTTTTATTAATCTATAAATATTTGTCAATGATACTTTCAGTCCATTTTATCATTCTAATGTCTTTGATCTCCATCTATTTTAATCATTTATCTTTTGTACCTTCAATTAGCTTCTAAATCTTCTCAACTTACTTCTTCAACTCTATTTAACTTTTTTCTGTTACTTTTCTTGAGTTATACGAGGACTTCTCTTATATTTTATTATAATTTGAAAATTTCATTTATCTACGTCCTCTCTTCAAAATATCACACCACATACTCCATTTTTCCAAATCAACAACCATCCTTTTTCCTGTCCGTTGCTATGGACAAAACTTATCATCTCACTAGATTTTTTTTAACAGTAATTTACAAATCAGAGGTTTTCATTTAATTTCATATTTTTCTTAACTATTTGATGATATTTAATGCTTTGTTTATTTCCAAAATAATTCAATTTATATATTTAAAACTCTACTTCTCCAAAAATATCCTCATTTATAAAAAAAACTCTCATTGTGTAATACGTTTCCATTCTAAATTAGACAAATCTACAAACTGATACTTTTCAAAATATATATAATTCTTTTCAATTTCTATTAAAATTTGGTCACGATTATGATTTCTCATAAACTTGGCCTAAAATTCTATATACAAAAATTCTTCATGTGTTATATTTCATTGTCCCTTCAGATATCAATCAGAATTACATAGTTCTATGACAACGAATTCCTGTCGCGCACATCGAACTCTGTCGCTGATGTTTCATGCTTTGAAAGTGTTTTGACATTCCAATCTTGTTGACAGTTCTTTGTGTCATTGAAATAATAAACATCAAAATAATAATTTTGCTAATCATTCTTATTATACATGATGTATTATAATAATCTAAATATATTTATTTATTCTTTCAGGGTTTTAGATACTTTCAATGACATATATGACACATTTACAAGTTATTATATTGTTTAAAGATGGTTTCTGGTCTGATATACAAGTTATGAGTGAATTATTTTAGGAAGCACTGATAATGGTAAATGTTTTGAATATTATTTAGCATCTCAATATTTACATTAAACAAACGATATCATAGGTACACATTCAATATATAACCCATTTTAATTTCATTCATATCATGAAAAACAAATAATTCCCTATGTTTTGGCAACTTACAACCAAATTCAGCTTGAAAACCTCACACACCAACACCTTCAAACCCTTATTGATGTTGTGGTGATGAGTTCAATATATATATATATATATATATATATATATATATATATATATAATATATAATATATATATATATATATATATATATATATATATATATATAAGATGTACGAATAGTGCGTGACATATGAACAACAAGCAACAAAGAGATTAGTGGGTATTGCACGCAAAAAGAAAAAGGGGCTACTAAATAGAATGGTAACCGCAGACATAGACATGCATGTTTCTGGCTCATTAGCCGTCCTCAGTACGGTACAACCAAGAAAGAGTAATAAAAATAAAAAACCAAAAAGTCGTTTTTTGGATTTTTGGCCTAAATTTTGATGTTATGTGAAAAAAAGTTAATACAAAAGTTGTGGACCTTTTTATTACTTACAACTTTGCTATTTAACTTTGTTCGATAGGTCCCGTAGTTTTGCCTAAAAAAGTGATAAACCGTTCTCCACCATTAAAATCTCATCCCCACCAGCTAACGCAAGAGTTTTGGCAATCAAATATAAATATTTTTTGACCAAGAACCATTATTGCGTATTCTCAAAGTATTTTTCAACATAATTTTGAATATGAAACAACTTACCTTAGGTATATTTGAAAAGCTTCATTCCCCGTAACAGCAGTACGTGTCATATTCAGAAAAAAACGTCAACTAGGACAATTCATGACTTATAGACGATCACAAGCCCGTATCTGAGGAGGGATTTTGGGGGTTCAAACCTAACCTACACGTGCACTGTAGTGCTCATTCTTTAAACCTAGCTCTTGTCCATTCCTGTAAGGTTCAGAGCATTAGAAATTGCATTGGGACGATAAAATCTATAGTAAATTTTATGAAAATATCAGCTATGCGCACTGACATATTAAAAAGTAAAATAAAAGAACATGTTCCAGGTGCTAAATGGACGAAGTTGACATCCATGTTTGAAACTCGATGGGTGGAAAATCATGATGGGTTAATTAGGTTTAGTGAAGTTTTTAAACCAATTGTTGAAACGCTAGAAGAACTAACACAAGTAAAATATATCGAAATTTCTTCAAAAGCTTTGCAAATCGTCCGAGCTATTATGACTAGTGAATTTATCATCAGTATGTTAACAGCTTCCACTTTATTTGCCTTTACTCTAACTTTATGCAGAATTCTACAGACAGTGGATTTTGATCTAGATAGTGCTGTTGGGCATGTGAATACTGTTATTGGTCAGGTCAGGAATATGAGAGTGAATATAGACGAGGAATTTAAAAATATTTTTGAAAAATCTGAAGCACTTATAAAATCTGTGGATGAACATGAGTGTATAAGAATACCTAGAATAGCTGGACGTCAGCCGAATCGTTCCAATGTCATGGTAGCCACTGCAGAAGAATATTTTCGAATAACAATTGCAATTCCATTTTTCGATGATTTTGTTGAAGAGCTATTTGAAAGATTTGCAAGTCATAAAAAAACACTTTCATCATTATATTGTCTAGTGCCAACTATGTGCGTTAAACACACACACACACTAAAAATAGAAGACTTCTCTTTGTACGAAGAATTTTTGGACCTCGATACGTTTTCTGCAGAATTACAAATATGGAAACAAAAATGGGCTGAGTTGCATCAAGCAGGAAGACAAAAAAATGCTTTTGAGTCATTATCAGCATGTAATCCATCTATGTTTCCCATTATATACATCCTTCTACAAATTCTTGCAACGTTACCTGTATCTACAGCTTCGACGGAAAGATCATTTTCAATGATGCGACGTGTAAAAGACTATTTGCGCAATTCAACTGATCTTGCCCTTTTAAGCGTGCATAGAAACATTAAAATTGAGACAACTGATGTGTTAAACCGTTTTGCGAGGGAAAAGCAAAGAAATATTCCTTTATTATTATAATTATTTTCAAAATTTTAACGTTAAATAAGTTATTTAAGTTGAACTTGTTTTTTTTTCGGTAAAACCCATTTTAATTTTTCCATTTCAAATCCTCAATTTTCCAAATGCCACTGACCTGACCCCCCGAAATTTTGGTCTAGATGCGGCCCTGGACTATCACAAATAAATGAAATCAGTTGTTGAATTCTAGTATCACAGAGATATATCGACTAAATTCTTAATAAACATTTAAATACAAATCAAACGATAGTAGTAATAGTACTGTCGCTGCATGCTGCGTAAGTAGTGTAAACAACTTTTTTATTATAATTTTATATAACGTTAATTTAATGGTAATGTTGATGTTTTAATGACACAATAAAAATATATTATATAACTTGTGTGGTTTGTTATGTTTCCAAAGGTATTCATATCCAAATTTTACACTAATTTTAGTTTTGTATTGAACATGATCATGGTTCTAATTTTGTAAACTGAAAGTGTTAATCACTAGACTTTGAAAAAGAAACGGTTCATTCTCCACAGCATTTTGGAATATATGAATAAATATTACGTGTATTGACTTTAGCTTCACAAAAAAATTATCTTCAAAATTAAATAAATTTGCACACATATATAGTAAATTATCGTCGGTTTTTGTTATACGGGAATCATGTGAAATGCTCGATTTTTTAATATTTGCGAATTTAAAAGTACTGTTATATTAAAACCAAGGTTCCGGCAGTTTTTATGTATTTTAGACTGCATTTATAACATTGTTAAGAGTTAGAATTATGATGATTTGTTGGGACGGGACCAATTTTTATGAAGTTGGACAGCTTATATAGTACGGTAATAAATCAAAATTATTCAAAAACGCCGTAACCATATTTGTTGGTTTATACAATGAGAAATAACTACTTGGAATAATATGAAAATGGCTTTCTTTTCTTGTATTCAGACAGATTATAAAAATATATCAATTGAATTAACTTTCTGATACTGACACTTGTAGGTATACTTCAAAATTGGATAACGTCGAATACAAATTATATAGAGTGAACAGGTACAACACTACAATATTTGTATGAATAAGTTTGAAATCTAGAGTTTCTTTAAAAATATGTATTCATAAATTCACCAAGCCGACGTTTTTTTTAATGTTGGTAAATGTCTCCATAGAGGCGACTCAGGAAAACTTATAACACATTTCTTGAACAGTTCTTTCAAACAAGCTGTGGTGAAGTCATTAGCATAAAAAACGAACGAAATGAAATGAAATTAAAAAACTTCAAAGCTTCTACTTCAAAATTGGAATTGAACGTAATCCATATTCAATTAATTTTATGTCAATAATTTCAATTTTATCTACAGGATTTCTTAATGTCTACTATTTTTCAAATATATGCATACCTCATCAATGTAGTAATCAGTGACATTGGCGTACTTTATAAATACGGAAACAAAAATGAATAATTGTAATAATTTCTATGAAACTGACCACTCGGTATATTCATAAAACGCTACTGAAAATGTTTTCTTACTTTTTTTGCCTGTTTGGATTATCAATTTTTAACTGAATATGGGAGTTTTGATTGTTGTAAAACTTATTTCTTCGACTACCAGTCGTTTTCCAACTAGCATTTTAAGTAATTCTTACATAACAAATACCATTCAAGTTACTGTAATAAATCCTGTCACCAGATGTAATAACCGTTGTCACCAGGGTAACAAATGGACCCAGTAACACTGTCACCAGATGTACACCTGGTCCAACCGTCTGAGTTGTTTCTTAAAACAAAAAAAATCCGCTATCACCAAAAAAAATTATATAGCCGAGCGTGAAAAAAAGAAAGTCCGAATTAGGCGGGGATCTCCTGGTCTTAAAACGGGTAATTCGTTTGCCAGGACATGGTTGATGGTTTTGTCTAGTCTTGTATCAAATGAACTGCTCACTTTAAGGGGAAAGTCGAGGTAGGGAACTGAATAAATTTCGATACCAACTAATGATAGAAAAAAGTATATATATATATATATATATATATATATATATATATATTATACTGCTTTTTTAAGAAACAATAAGAGCATAGATTCGAATTCAATCCATAGACACAATATTATAAAGATATACCTCGTGCATGAGTACTAAATTACATAAACAGAGATATACTGACCTGTGGAGTATGTAACACATACCCAGATAACCGTAAGAAAAATGGAAATCCAATTTAACCATATTTTTAATGTTCATTTGGTAGTTTACTTTAAATTTTCGATAGTAGCATATTTCAAATTGTTTACTAAATTCACATAAGATTTCATCCTAGAAAAAAAATAGTTAATAGTATATAATTATAAAATAAGAATATAACATGAGGTTTAAAACATAACAATCGAATTAAAATTAAGAGAAAGAATAAAATTTGTTAACTTTTAAATTCATATGAAATTTGAGATTATGTTGACACAGAAAATTATTTATAATAAACTAAAACAAAAAGGCAATGTAAGATCTCAACAAGAATAACAGAGAATTTGGAGATTAAAACAATAATTAATGAGACATTCAATTGAATATGAAATATAATTCCAGATGTTAAGTTTATAAGACATGAAACAGTAGTAATGATAAATTGTTGAAATAATTGATAAATGTATAATTAGTTGATTATGATTGTAAATATTAGTTGTAAGTATAATGAATGTAAAATGGAAACGAATAATTGTCGCGTTTAGTGCGAGAAATTACGGGAAAAGTGTGAAAAGTGGACTTAAGAAAATTTCCAGAAATTATACATGAATGGTACCATTAAATAGGGAATATTCCACAGATTCCCATAGTATCGATAATTTTCCAATGTGTGGAAACATATTCCAATAATTAAAGTTTTAAAGTATGACATTTCAAGGAAAGTCATAAATTTCTTTGACAGGAGTTAAAATTAATCGTATAGTAAGCTGTGATTTGGAAAGCTTGTATAAGGAAATGGATTACCTGTCAAAGGGGATTCGAATAATAGCCAGAGGAGGTGATGTGACACCTGAAGAGAAAAAACGACGCTTTGAGAGGCTTCCATTTTAAAACTCTCAAGAAAACGTGAAGAAAGGACTGTTTTCCGATACAATTAATTGTGAGTAACAAACAAATAATATTAATAAGCTTACCTGTGAACTATTTCCAATATTCTCAAACATTTTAATCAAGTTTAAATCCATGTATATATGTTTTTGTGAAATTGAAATGAACAATGACAAAATTGCATCACGATCTGTATTTTATAATATTGTATCCCATCGTTATTACACCAATAGGAACTGTTGATATACACACAAATCAAAATCTAGTCTGTATATGTTGAAAAATCTGTATTTAAGAGTGTTTAACAACAATAGAGAACCATTACTTCTTCTAATTTACCTATGAATGTCTGCTAGACACATGCGCATGAATTATAATCGTTTTTAGTCTAATAAATTTATACACATCTGGTAACAAAATCGAAATACGATTAATCATCAATAGGAAATCTACTATTGATTTATAGAAAATTACTTCAAAATAGAAGATTTCTGCAATTTAATAATGTAAAAATAAAATCAATCATATTGATTTATAGGAAACTATTTCAATATTGAAGGTTTCTACATTTGTGTTCTTATAGTTAAAATAAATCTAGAATCTATCACATTGATTTATAGAAAATTATTCAAGATTGAAGGTTTCTACATTTGTCTGTTCTTGTATTGTAAAAATATAAAATCTATTGTGTTTTAAAAATTTTATTGTGTATACATCTCCCGCTAACAGGTGTCTCTGTTCAAAAAGGGAACTAATTCAACCCATTGATGGGAAGAGTCTCATTGCATATACGAGGTAAGTCTAAACTGAGAGGAAAAATATTAATTTAATCACATTCAAAAATTTTATTTCATAAAAACATTAGCTAGCCGGACAAATATAAATAAAAAGGGTAAAACATAAACTAAGATAATAATATAATAAAATTGGATAAATTAATATGGCAGTGTTCTTCTAAAACAAATAAAATAGACTAATAAAAATAATAATATTAAAAAAATAACAATATAATATATATATATATATATATATATATATATATCCCTATATAAATATGACAAAAAATGCTGTACACTTATATCCATAATTTTCAATATTTGAATGGACCACTATGATTCCATCGCCTGCTATTTTTGCTGAAACATATAACGTCTACGGTTTATGTGACCTGCCGCAATATAAGAAAACGTGTCTATTTACAGAATACTATTAGATCGGTTCAAATTTCTCCCATTGCCGCATATCATTGTACTCTATTTAAATAAAATTGGAAAAAGAATATAAATCTGCTGATTTGATAATCTTAGCGATAAGCAGTTATGTACGTACTACAAATTCAGTGTTGCAATTTTGCTTCCGCGCGAAAAAAAAATAACTTCTTTCCAGTTGTTAGCGAGGATTAAATGATACGGCCGGGTCTACAAGAAAATTTGCTTAAATGCTGTGAAAATTAAACGATAACCCGTTTACGGAGACAGAATCATACGTTCCCGGTAACTGCTATACATTTACAACTGGCCTCGCTTCAAATTTTACCCGCCACCTGTCTACGGGGTGGGCGAGAACTGTGTGACAAAAAAAATATCTAAACCCTGTTAAATTACATATACAAAAAAAATTTTCTCATTAATCGTGTGTAAAATCTTACTATAATATCACCCAAAATCAATACATATCTATCGGTACACAAAATCTGAGCCAGGACCTACAGATTAAACTGAACTTATGAAATCGTTTCCTCCGGTTGGCACTTTCCCCGTCCCTTTTTTCCGGGGCGAGTGTATAGAAAATTAATAACAAAATCAAAAACATTTGTATATTCTATCAAATATAAACATCTATACATATAAATCAAAGTTAGAGCAGCGCACACAAAAAAAAAATTTCCCAATTAATATTAGACGTATTTAAAAACTTACGGCGTGGAATCTTCCTTCCTCCAGTCTCTTGCTGCTGGCTGATTTCGATATAACGTTCTTGAGAAAATTAGCTAGAACGACGGCGACGCTAGGTTTTTAACACACGGTTTCGGGGTATGTTGGTTAACGGCTGGGGAGAGTTTACTCCGCGTTCTTTTTCCAGCGGGGCAGTTTTCACTGTCAAGGATACCTGAGTATCACTTTGACGCCCTGAACACAACGGAAAGGGAAATTCTCCCGATGAACCCGCGAACACTCAAAATGAACTAGCACCCGTCACCGTGGTAGGGAAAGTACCTTTTCCCTTCGCGTTTTTCGCCCGACTCTGTGCTCTGTCTGCTCTGAACTGACTTTTTATCATTCCCCCAAGTTTTTCGGGATTTTCTGCTGATTTGCAAAAGGTTGCGTATTTTGTTTTAGAATGGACTTCGATTTTTTTAACTAAAGTTTGTGTAAACAACAATAGTTTATATTTAACCTATAGTCTATTTCTTAATGTCTAACAGCACAGTAGCCTCAATAAATATTCAAATAGAAAATTATCTCTTACAGAATTTTACAAGTAAATACTAAAATTCTAATGCAAAACAATGAGGTGTCTGTATTGGTTATCTGTACATCCCTGTTTCAGCTCAAAATACAATATGGTAATAAAACTGGACAATGCCAGCAAAAGGATAAACAGTGCGGCAGTGGCGGAGATTACGATATTAGTTAATTTTGCTTATTTAATTAGATTCGGTCAACATTACAGTTGAAATAAAATTCATTCGTTTAGGCCTATTAACAAGTTACATTTTCATTTTTATTAAATTAAATTAATTAAAGAAAATATAGTTTAATTCTCATAATTCAAATTTATTGACAATGAATTAATGTATATTAAGTAAAGTAAACATACCATTTATAGGAAATATAAAATTCAATCTATAGTATCATCCTCTTCGCTGTCCATACAAGAATCATCCGAAGACTCGTCGAGAGAGATCACTATCGGTTCCATAGTTTGTTCTATGAGGTTATCTAAAACCCACATTTTCTCTTCCTCTTTAATTACATGACTCACAGCATCTCTCCAGTTCTCTACAGTTATTGTTGTCAATGAGTACTTCATGAGTTCACGAACATCTTTCATTTTAAATGTTTTATTATGTCTAGCTACATAATCTTTCAGTGTTTTTAAATGAAACTCAAGGTCTCTAGTTAATTCCACAATATAATACAAGTTATTGAAAATTCTAAAAAATTGACAATTGTTTCGATAAATCAATATCATCGTCAGAATGACAGAAGTTACATTTCATTTTATGCCTACCTGATGTTTAGTAGTTATATTTTTGGTTAGACCAAGAAGTAACCTAACTTGTGATTGGCTTGATATATGTTTATAGAAAAAGAAGAAGATGTGATATTACAAATATTGAAGCTTAGATATTATTAGCCCTATGATGATATCCTGGATATCATTTTTCCAATTAAGATCAGTATAATTGTGCAATGATATAGAAAACCAGGAAAACTATATCTGCTGATCTTTACAATTATCACTTAAGAAGACAGTTTATTAGTGGAGAATTCCCTAGATTTAACTGTTCATTGACAACTTCATATTGTGGGTTTCTTAAATGTCTTCTAATTTCCAGTTCTTCAAGGAAATCCAGTTCTTGTTTCTTTTCACAAATATGCAGCACTTCTAGTTCTGTGTTAGGTGTCAATGAATGATTGGTGTCAAGTAGATGTTTTGCGTAGTGGGATTTATCTGGTTGTTTTAATCTGTAAGCTCGTAAGTGCTCACTGTATCGCATTTCAAAATTCCTAAGGGTCTGACCCAAATAGACAGCATTACATTCTGGACATTTGAGTTTATATATACCTGACTTCTTTAATAGTGGTATTTTTGTTTTTACATTTAACAATGTTGTACTAACGTTACTTTCTGTTTTAAAAGAAATTGTTGCATTCGTTGCTGAAGGTATTATCTTTGAAATATTATTAGAAATATTTCCTGCATATGTGATGGTTTTATAAGTTTTAATTTCATCAGCTTGTTTAGGATATATTAGTTGTAATGCCACTTTTTTCTCTTTTTTACTAATTAGTTTATTTATCATATCTAATGGATAACCGTTAGATGTTGCTATTGGTCTAATTGTATTAATCTCTCTATCAAAATTACATTTGTTCATAGGAACTGAAAAAGCTCTATGTATCATTGAATTATATGCTGCTAGTCTGTGTGAGACAGGGTGGTTAGAATTGAATGGAATTGTCACATCAGTCTGTGTTGGTTTTCGGCAAATTGAATAATCAAGTACATTATTAACTCTTTGAAGGAAATATTTCTAATAATATTTCAAAGATAATATCTTCAGCAACGAATGCAACAATTTCTTTTAAAATAGAAAGTAACGTTAGTACAAAATTGTTAAATGTAAAAACAAAAATACCACTATTAAAGAAGTCAGGTATATATAAACTCAAATGTCCAGAATGTAATGCTGTCTATTTGGGTCAGACCCTTAGGAATTTTGAAATACGATACAGTGAGCACTTACGAGCTTACAGATTAAAACAACCAGATAAATCCCACTACGCAAAACATCTACTTGACACCAATCATTCATTGACACCTAACACAGAACTAGAAGTGCTGCATATTTGTGAAAAGAAACAAGAACTAGATTTCCTTGAAGAACTGGAAATTAGAAGACATTTAAGAAACCCACAATATGAAGTTGTCAATGAACAGTTAAATCTAGGGAATTCTCCACTAATAAACTGTCTTCTTAAGTGATAATTGTAAAGATCAGCAGATATAGTTTTCCTGGTTTTCTATATCATTGCACAATTATACTGATCTTAATTGGAAAAATGATATCCAGGATATCACCATAGGGCTAATAATATCTAAGCTTCAATATTTGTAATATCACATCTTCTTCTTTTTCTATAAACATATATTAAGCCAATCACAAGTTAGGTTACTTCTTGGTCTAACCAAAAATATAACTACTAAACATCAGGTAGGCATAAAATGAAATGTAACTTATGTCATTCTGACGATGATATTGATTTATCGAAACAATTGTCAATTTTTTAGAATTTTCAATAACTTGTATTATATTGTGGAATTAACTAGAGACCTTGAGTTTCATTTAAAAACACTAATATGAGCATATTCCACGAAGTAAGGGTCGAGACAGTCAATTTTTACATAATCTTTCATTTGGGCCCATATTAACTCTAATTTAATTCACAATGGTATGGCGGCAAACGAAGCACTGTTCTCCCACGATTCTTGGTTATTTCATCAATAACAAACTTTTTAAATTGTAGCTTGTGATCTGAGGCAACTTTTATAAGTTCTTTTTCCAACATATCATCTTCAAATGGTATATCTTTTACGATTAACCAGTTTCTAATATCAGCTTTCCTCCAAGAGGTAGATGGAAGATTTTCTGTTAATCGCGAATGATAAGTGGCATTGTCCATAACGATTACAGCATTATTTGGAATTAATTCGACCATTCGTGTAAAATACATCTGCAGTCATTTCTTAATGATAGTCTTGGGTTGATGTTGACTGAAACTCCAGTAAACCACCTTCAACGAACCCTTGATTGCATCCAATATGCGTTATTATTAGTCGGCGACCTTTACCGATAGGAGTTTTCAGTCCAGTAGATAAACCTTCTATGAAAGCTTGACGACTGGTTTGAATACTTTTGTCCTTCCATATTTTTTTCACTGAATGTCCTTCTTTGAGCCATGTCTGTCTGTACTTTCGGATATCTCGTAAATACTGGCGTCTCCAACATATTTGCTTTGCTTCTCCCAAGTAAAATTCAATTTGTGTAATATTTTCCACAGTTTTTCGCCCTATGTCAGGTAAATTCTCGGCCTCCTTCACCATTTTTAGAATTCTGTCAAGGGTTGGGATCTCTTTTTTAAAATATAATTCATGTAGTTTTCGTCTTATTGTATTTTGCATATGTTCACCAAGGTCAAATGGTATTCTTCCAGTTGACTTTTTAGGTGGAGATATATTTCCATTTCTCCTCTCTCTTAGAAGCCTGTAAATAGTAGATTCACTAACTCCTGTCATATTGGAACATGTCGAAACTATATTTCTAACAGTAGCAGTTGGCATTTGATGTACAACAGCAGCATGCACATTTAACACTACAGTCTTCGTTTGTAAGCTTTACTGGGGTAAAACTAGAAGACACTTTTCACAACACAGTTAACACTTATGGAACATAAGCGACTCTAAGCAAAACAAATTATACAAATTTGGGCGAGACCAAGTTTCACCGCAAAATTTCTAAGTAGTCATTGGGACAATCCCTAGTAGGACGACCCTATTGTAATGTTTCTTGGAAAATCAGAAAGTAATTATCTGGAGAATGAATTGATAAATGGTTTGTTAATATGTCTCCCAAGAATTGACCTGCTCCAAATTCTGAAGATAATTAATGAAATATTCAGTCAGAATAGTTGCGTTACAAGATTATTTCAAAAATAATTTATTGTTTTAACTGTATGTACTCTACAAATATATGAACGTCAGTTAGTTGTTTTAACTAACCGAATTTACATTTATATTACCTTTTTATATCAGATCGGGTATAAAATTAAATAGTAAATAAATTCCTTAGATGAACTGTGACGCTTATACTTTACTACCTGACTAGCATCTGTGACCTTTTCGCGTGCTGTCAGTCAATAAGAAACAGACTATAGATTCGTTATTTACATTGTTGCAATGTTATTATCCTGCCTCATTTTTGTTAAACATAAAGTATGTCTTGTTCTAGTTTTTTTATTTGAAATAAAACATATATTTTACCGTGTGTTATGAAAGTTATTGATGTAATTTTCCCTTTTTAATATTCGCATTTATTACATTACCTTTAACGTTACTGTTACCGTTGGCGCAACGGAAGTTGACCGTATTTATTAAGTAACGATTCCCTAAGTGGCGAATAACAATTATGTAGCTTACTGTTACTTATACTATTACCACATCGTTATTGAACAAATACGTAATGATGTAGTAACAAATACGTCGCAATAAGTGTAACTAACGTTGACATCGCGAAGATGCTCGTCGTCTTTCGGAATATGTTTCTGGCTTTCGCTAATATCAGATTTATTATGGTTCTCCTTTTGTCTGACGACAAGTGTTTTTAGAGACTACATATTTTTATAAGTTATAGTAACTGGGTATAATTGCGTAATTATGAAACTTGCAGACATTCCAGAAACGCCAAAATTATCTACGAGTTTCACTTTACTGTCAAGAGAGAGTACTCAGAATTTCAAATAATGTTTTGCATAATAAAAATCTCAACATTTTGCTCAATCTTTTTTTGGATAACTCCTATCCAAGAACTTCACTCAATAAGATATCATTTAGCACATCTACCACTGTGGACTTACTGATTGAAGATAGCCATCCTAACGTGGCCCAGACGGATGTTGACGCTGATGTGTCCCCTTCTCAACTGGTTTTTGCTACTTTGCCATACATAAGAGACATAACTCCGAGACTTGCCAGATTGCTCAGTGCATGTGGTAACTTTAAAATTGCTAATAAAGCAGTATTATCAATCAGATCGATCTTCACTAGAGTGAAAGATAAGAGTCCGTTGACTTCACTTACTGATGTCGTGTATAGTATTCCATGTAGGGATTGCGATGAACAATATATTGGGCAGACTTTAAGGTTTGTGTCAAGCCGTATTGTCTCACACAACAGCGACTGTAGATTACACCCAGCGCGGTGCGCGTTAGCATATCACATTAATTCTATAGATCATCAGATGAATTATGAGGCTGTGATGGTGTTGGCGACTGAGTCAAACAAAACTAAAAGGTCATTCTTAGAAATGGCGTTTATTTCACAGTATAACAATGTTATAAATAAAAAAACTGAGATTGACCACTTGAGTGAGATCTATTCTTTTTTGATGTTCCTAGATGTTAACTGTAGCCTCCCTGTCACTAATAACAACCATATTGCTCCTAACAGCACCACCCTTATTACTATAACTTGAAGAACACCTTAAAATTTGAATATATTGGTGTTGGTAAATACACTCAGATAATACAATTTTACGTAATTATTATATTATATCTATTATTACTATTGTTATTATTATTATTGCTGTTTCTGTGTTTTTTGTCTTCCTCCATATACGTCTTGTTAGGGTTTTGTCCTATACATACACCAATACGGTCATCCTTTCTTTTAACCTAGAATAGAAAGGTTCCCCCTCTCTCTATATACTAATTCATTTGTGTTGGCACTACAACAGAGGCCATTATCAAAGTGGGTACATCGTCCCACAATGGGCTGATTTTTGACAGTTGGTAACGTTTTCTGTCTATTGTTTCATCCCAAGTATATCAATTGAGTGAATGAAAACGACGAATACTCAGTGTGTATTTATTTATTAATTTCCAGCTAAGCGCTTTCGGCTATTAAGCCATTCTCAAAGCTGTCCTATGAAAATTACAAAGTTTGTGAAATTTTGAAAAAAAAACAATTTAAAAAAGTTGAACTTATGTCATTTAAAAAATAGGTGTCGAAACCATCCAGTTGATAAAGAACAATGTTCAAAGTTGAATCATTGTTATGATTCAACATTAAAATAACCCTATTGGAAGGGTGTAAAATTATAATTCACATGATGTAAATTCATTCAAAAATAAAAACTGAATGAAAACCGGTGACAAGTTTGACGTTAAAATTACGGTGGCTAATAAGCCAGCGTGCCGTGAAAACAAGTGCATGACAATACAACATATTTATACGACGAACATTGAATCAAAAGCATGATTGAAAAGATGAAAAAAAAATCATATAGTGAACTAAAAATTGTAGGGAACCCTGAATATTACATTTATTTTTAAATTAGAAAATGAAGTTAAAGATGTTTTAAAAGCAAATAAATTGAAAAAACTCTATTCAAATTCAATTTCCAACATTCATCCAATTTAGATGAATAGCAAAATCCCCCTCATTCCTTAGTTGTATACTGAAATTGAATTAAGAGGTTGGATCCATTCCCCAGCCAGTCTGGAAGAAGCGTAGTAACCTAAACGTGTAAAATGCTAGATAACATAAATTAAATAATACTTAGTTGTAAATGCATCCATGGAGGAGTTTACATAATCTACATAACGAGTATTCGTCGTTTTCATTCACTCAATTTACATCTAGTGTGTACACCATATCAACAGACAGCTCAAAAGTATATTATTTCCTTACCTGCGTTCAGCACAACAACGCTTTAGGATGAATTAATTTTTCAAGTTACAAAATGGTGCTATACTTTGACTATTTATAGTCATGATGAGGTGGTTGTTCCTTCTCACTCAACTATTACACATTTTACAATCCGTAGTTCAACTTCTTACAACATAAGGGAGTCTAACCTCGCTTCGGAGGTAAGTACACATGTGGTTGGGAAATTCTTCCTTTGACCACAGTATTTAACTTTTTTAATCATTTTAGTCTCCCTGATGATGAGGACAATCATACTTGAAATCTTGGAAATTTTCCGTTAAGAGTACACTTTTCATTTTTCTTGCTGCAGAGAGAAAGAGAGAGAGAAAGAGAGAGAGAGAGAGAGAGAGCATTCCTCAGATTAATAAGAAAGAGCTCAGAATGATGAAAGACTAAAACAGTGGCATTCCAATGACCCATTATGCTGGTTTTTGTTCGAAATTCTATGCTGTGAATGTGTTTGCAAAGGAAGGCTTTTCCCTGGTGAAAATTACGATAACCTTTGATGACTACGTTGAATGCCTTGGTAGTTGAGTTAGTAGTTAGCGAAAATTTTATACATCCTATTGCCTTTTTGATATGATCTTGATCACGATAATATCCTGTGAAATTACTTCACTCACTCATTCAATCTCTTCATTTTTAACTTCTTGTATTTCATATCTGGAAGCTCTTCAACATACCCGCTCGGTTTCAAAAGAATCTACCGGTCGCGCACGGCATGTTACCTCTTTTTGATATTGGATGTTCTCCATTACGACTATACCCTGTATAGTTACGGCATCGCCGTATAATCAAAGATATATTCGATCAACATAGATACATTCTAATGCCTTTTTGATACGAACTTCATTACGACTATACTCTGTATAATCAAAGCATCGATTATTTGTCTATGATGATGTGTTCTCCAAGTTCATAAAGCGTTTGAAGGTTTCCAGTCGTATCATATTACCGTAACCAGATACCTCAAGTGCTCCAATGACCTAGGATTGATAAAAAAAAGTACAAAATGAACCTTACCGATTTCCCATATTGTTTTACATAAGGAACAAATCCGAACCCGTTTTGTCTATTTATTTACTATGGTGTTCGTATAAAAATTTAAAATAAATATCTCACGAACAAGTGTATTAATAAGGGCGATTAACAACTGAAACAATTTAACGAGCGAGCGGAGCGAGCTCGTTGATGTTCAAGATTGTTAATTGTCATTTTAATTCACGAGTTCGTTACAAAACATTTCCGTTGACCGTACTGTTCAGAAATGAAGATATGTTACTTTTAGTTTCTATTTATTTAACGATAAAGAACAATCACTATTTCCTATTTATATTAACTCTATTCAAAATTAGTCTAATTTTCCTTAGTGGTAGTTTTATTATTGTAAACATTAATATTCGAAATTACACAATTACTGAAATTAAAGGAGTTTATAAATGATTATCTGCTGTATAGCATTTTAACGAATGAATATTCAAGTCTTCTTGGTTGTCGATTTGTATGTCAAAATGAGTTGTCATTATGTAATTGAATTGAAATAAAAAGTTACGTTACAATGTAGATCATTTTATTACATGAGGCATATACAATCGAACCAGTACAATCGATATTCATTGAAAGAAATATTAAGCTAAAAAGTTGCCTACATTTTTTTTTGTTTCTGGGTTGCATATAATAAAATATTTTATTTATATAAAATTATTCATTAACCTTTTCGCTGCGGCTGTTATATTTTTCGGACTCTAACTGATTGTGCCTCTGGTGCGGGTGACCGATATTTAGTAAATTTATTATTGTTGGTCTGCGGCTTATTATATTTTATTTTCTGAAAGTGGGGAGAGTTTTTGTAGGTATTAAGTGTTTAGGCTTGTGTTGACTCTATTGGAAGGGCATTCGCGACTATTATTTGCGTTTGTTTGATAGCTTACTTGGTGGTGTATGTGCGGCGAATTATGGCTAAACTGCCCGACCACGCGCTTAGTGGAAAATTCTACTCAAAGGCCGAGTTGGAAGAGATTTTAACACGTTCTGACAGCGAAGATAAATTTTTTGAGAGTTGTATAGATCCCGATTGGGACGATCAGGATGAAAATCCAGCTGAGGCTGAGGTTTCAGACCAATTACAGCCACCAGTGTCCCCTGCAAAATGGGTTATAGTGTATTTTATACTATTCTCTTATGAAATAAATTATTACTAACTTATATTTTTTTGTAATTGTTTAAATTAAAAAATCGTAGATGAACAACGCGGGTACGGGAGCGGAAGTCGGCCATCTTGATGATGTACCAAAGTTGCGTGCGCACCGGAAGTGACGTCTTGCGTCATTTACTACGTGTTTCGTGCCATCCGTCTTGTGTTCTATTACATGTGTCGTCTGTTATATGTTCCGTGTCATCAATCTTGTGTTCTGTGACGTGTGTCATCTGTCATGTTTTCCGTGTCATCTATCTTGTGTTCTGTGACGTGTGTCTTCTGTCATGTATACCGTGTCATCCATCTTGTGTTCTTGTCGTGTGTAATCAAACTTGTATCAATACTACACTTCTGTTTTAGAAATTTACTCCGCTCTGCGGTTGTCCTATAAAGTATCCCGCACAGCAGGTTGCATAATCATCACTACCTCCTCGCAGAAAAGTTTAATAGGGGTAATTAATGAACGATTTTGAGTGCGTTAAAATACACCATAAATGGACCCTGATATGCCAAATATGAACAACAATTTGGAGAATTTTTATTATGGTATGCTAGTAGAATGAGTCGAAATTATCTCTTGGCTGAGAAGAACATTCGATCACTGTAAAATTCCGACAAGAAGGAAAGCAGATATATTATTTGAACGAAACTTGGGTGAATGAAAACCATATCGTCTCCAAAGTTTGGCAAGACAAGGAAATCAAAAGTTCTCGACAAGCATTTACGGAAAGTCGGTCTTCAGGCTTAAAGTTACTTCTGGGAAAGGTCGCAGCTTAATTGTTTTACATAATGGAAGCGCACAAAGCCTTCTGGTATTTGAATAGTTAAAACAGGAGAATATCATGAAAAAATTAATTCAACGTTGTTTCAAAAATGGTTTAGAGACTAGAGATTGACGACTGTATTCGATTGATAGTTAAATTTAAACTTTTTAAACCATCGTAATTCAAGGATATCAATTTTCCGCCCAACCTATCTAATATGCGAGAAAAGTATTGGTTTACCCACAAAAAAGTTGAAATTTTGAAAAAAAAATTGAGTTATTTTTACGTTTTTCATCAAGAACAACACGAAAAAATGGTTTTTGGGAAAAAATCCTGTGTGTATGTCGTCGTCGTCGTTGTCGTCGGCCACTTTTCGTTACATGACTTGTTAGCACGATACAGCCTCCGGAGTGCAACAAGTCACCAATTTTATTATTGAATATTGTTCAGATGAACCCTATTGATTTTCAACTCACAATAGCCAGTACAACGGGTGCTATGGTACTTGAAGTACGACATTTTTGTCATTTTTTGAGAATTTTCAGTTTGTCAGCACGATACAGCCTTCGGAGTCCAAAAAGTCACAAACTTCATGATGAATATCATTTAGAACATTTCGCAGATTAACTCTATTGATTTTCAGCTCGCCTCAGCCAGAACAACAGGTGCTATAGTACTTTAAGTACGACATTATTGTCATTTTTGGAAATTTTGTTAGCACGATGCAGCCTCCGGAATATATACCAGTGACCAATTTTATGATTGGATATTATTCAGTTCAGTTTGTTAGCACGATGCAACCACCGGAGTAAATACAAGTGACTAATTTATGATTGAATATTGTTCAGGACATCCCACAGATGATCCCCATTGATTTTCAGCTCACAATAGCCAGTACAACGGGTGCTATGGTACTTGAAGTTCGAAATTTTTGTCATTTTTGGAGAAATTTCAGTTTGTTAGCACGATGCAGCCTCCGGAGTGCAAACAGTCACCAATTTTATGATTGAATATTATTCAGAACATCTCACAAATGAACCCTATTGATTTTCAGCTCACCTCAGCCAGAACAACAGGTGCTATAGTACTTTAGGTACGACATTATTGTCATTTATGGAAATTTTGTTAGCACGATGCAGCCTCCGGAATATATACCAGTGACCAATTTCATGATTGGATATTATTCAGGGCGCCTCAAAGATCAACTCTCTTGATATTCAGCTCAATAAAGCCAGTACAACGGGTGCTATGGTACTTGAAGTAACAAATTTTTGTCATTTTTGGAGAATTTTCAGTTTGTTAGCACGATACAGCCTCCAGCGTGTATACAAGTGACCAATTTTATGATTAAATATTATTCAGGGCCTCTATTAGATGAGCCTTATTGATTTTTAGCCCACCAGAGCTAGTATAACGGGTGCTAATGTACCTGAAGTGTCACATTTTTGGTCCTTTTTGGAGAAATTTCGGGTTGTTAGCACGATACAGCCTCCGGAGTGTACACATGTGACCAATTTTGTAATTGGATATTTTTTAAGGTGTCTCACAGATGTACCCTATTGATTTTCAGCTGACTAGAGCGAGTACAACGGGTCCTATATATCCAGATATACTATATTTTTGGAGAAATTTCGGTTAGTTAGCTCGATTCATCCCCCGAAGTGTATACAAGTGACAATTTTATGATAGAATATTGTTCAGGGCCTGTTACATATGCGGAAAAGTTAGTTTTAATCTTTAAAACCGTTTATTTTTATCACAGAATGTTTGTATTTAATTATAATATTTCTCATAGCCATAAATAATAATGAATTAAATTTTAAACATTTTAAATAATGATGGTTGCATTTTTGTTATATTTCAAAAAACTGCGTTTCAAAAAGTGACAGTATTCTACACACTATGACGTCTATGGAGAAATTAATTCTATGATTAAGAGATTTCCTCATTTTGAGTAGAGAAGTTACTTTCCTTAAATATTCACTTGATCCAAAGATCACCAGGCTAATAATATTTACTGGAACCACAACAATTACTTAAATTGAGTTTCGTTTTTTCCAATTTTCCAAATTAATTCTCAGTTATTTTTATTTGAAACTTTTTATCTTGCGAATAATTATAGAGTTAAAATGGATTATAGTCCAATATCATCAAGCTGTAGATATCTAACCAAAATAGTTATTGATATAAAATCGCTTCTTCTATTCCTTTCCTCCATGTAGGTATGTACTGGATTTCTTCTTTTCTTTTAATTTCTGGTCCTTTTCACATACCATGTCCGTATCAGTTGAGGTGTTGTTCTTCTGTTAGTTATTTTATTGATATATTCATGTATATCCCATTTTACTCAATATTACTGCGGATACAATTAGTTAATTTTAGTTTGTTTTTATTGAAAAATCTTCTTAATGTGCCTTGAAAACATTTACATTGTATATTGGTTTCACTAATTATTCATCGTCCCTCGTAATCTTTAAACTATTTTTATAAACTAATTGTTAGAAAAATGAAATTGACTGTCTCGACCCTTACTTCGTGGAATATGCTCATATTAGTGTTTTTAAATGAAACTCACGGTCTCTAGTTAATTCCACAATATAATACAAGTTATTGAAAATTCTAATTGTCAATTTTTTAGAATTTTCAATAACTTGTATTATATTGTGGAATTAACTAGAGACCGTGAGTTTCATTTAAAAACACTAATGTTAGAAAAATAATATTTTTTTTATTAGACGTTTTACCTAGAGTAAAGAATAAAATCAACATGCTAAAGATTGACAAATACCATGCGCCAACAAAAATAAATTCCATTCAGTTCAACTTCCCGTTGAACCTGACATTGACATTAATCAACTAACGCGTAACATAAGTGGTACTATGTTGTTTACAGTCAGTATATCTACACCTTTTTAAATGAAATTGTCGTCTAGCATATTTCTGTTAATTATATTTTGATCTAGATTTTGAAATCCTCTTTAAAACTTACTCTATTGCTAAAAAGTAATTAATTATGAAGGAAATTATATTTGGAAATAATTTGGAGATATTTACAGATTTCTGCAACCTATTTTATGTTCATGACGGATCTTTAAAGTAAGAATATTTTCAAGTACGTCAGGTGATATATAGAAAGAAGAACAACTTTGAAAAATGTATTTTGGATATTTTCTTCGATAAATTTATTGTAAGAGAAGCATATTTATTGTGGAATGAATAATGTAGTATTATCATCATTATACCGAATCCAGAAAACTCTGGAAAGATTGCAGCACAAATAAGTAATTGTTTTTTAGAAAAATGTAAGTAAATCAAATACGATAAAAAATTGTTTTAATGAAGGAACTTATGGTCTTAATTTTTTGAAAATGGAGATTTTGGATGAAGTCTTTATTTTTATAAACAATACTCCACAATAGTTAATGGATTTATTAAATTTATTCTTAGAAAGCATTCACCAGAATTGTGGCTTCTTATTTGATGTTATCCTGTTTATATTAATACATTGATCTAGAACAACGAATCTGTACAGCTATCAAACCATCAGATGTTTTGAATAATATTCTTGAATTACGTTTGAAAAACAAAGTGACATTGAATAAAATATATTGATATGGCTGTTGCAAAATTATCTGATATATACATTAAATGCATAAAGAACCACTTTATACTTTTTATTTCTTATTTTTATTTCAGCACAGAATGTATGGAAATAACAAATAAAAAGTTATTGGGAAATTTTTTCATCTCTTAGAGTGGAAGAAGCAAAGCTTTCTTAAAATGAACAAAAAGCAAATACGTGTATAAGAGCTTAGAATGTTTAAACAATGAAATTCGCCTATTGAAAATTGTTACAATTTTTCCCAAAGTATGATCAAGTATAGTTATTTTTTAGTTATGTTGAATTACATATCAAATATCAACTGAAATTCACTTTCAACTATATCATTTTTAAATTTTTATCCGTATGGTAAGAAGGATTCTAGGTTCTCTTCCTTTTATTACTTCACGTGCATCGTCTCTATAGAGTAACGTTGTCTTCTCTCTTTTTATATAATGCATATCATTTCAAAAACCTGAAATAAGCAAGAAAATGACCAAGTTCAATTTAGTAACCAAGAATCTCAGTAAATAATTTGATAAACTTGAAAAAAAGTCAAATACTGTACCATTCGGTGAAGCATTCACAAATTCGACATCGGATTAAATTTACGATTGTACTTTTTATAAAAATGTTCCTGCAACTGTTCTGTAATAGAGTTCCACAACACTTTCACCACACATTCCTTGTAATTTGTTCCATCTTGCCTGAGCATATGGAATCCAAAATGCTCCAAAAGATATATATTTCGTATAGACATTATATGCCTTCTCTAGGCAAAAGTCAGTAAAATGTCTCCAATCACTCGGTTTATATTTGTTGAAATTAGCGGGTGTTAACTTCTCAATTTCTTGCCTAACTATCTTCCATAGTTTCTTGACCGAAGCGACTAATCTTGATCTACAACAACGCTAAATATTTCCTATATTTGAGGTTTTGTGCTGCGGTCGCGAAGTAAGTTTGTACAACAAACATATTATTTTTTCCAAAAATTTGACATAAAAGCCTTCTATATTACCATTCGAAATCAAATTATACCTAGAAATTTTTTAACCCTAAATATTTTTAGAACATTATCAATTAATTTTCAAAATATTCGTAAGCTCAAATAATTTCCGAAAATAATTTGACGTCTAGTGGTATTACTAGTGAAAAAATTCCGATCATTCTGGTATAATACAGTTCGTTTATATCATCGCATTTATTTGATTATCGAAAAAATACATTAGCTAGTCATACGTATTTCAAGCGTATTGGTCTATCTAATTATGGACTACCAACCCTCAAACTCCAATATTAATCGGATCAATACCCGTACCTATAATGGCAATGAACTTTTGCAACTGAAATTCATTGACTATCATTATAATTGGAATGATAAAATGAGTATACCAATTTCATTAGCGTTTAGTGTTTGAATTATTTTGAATAGGTTGAAAGCAGTTCTCACATTAATGATATTTATTCTTTTAATTGTGGTATTTCAGAAAACTAATTTTTGAAGGCTTTCAACAGCTTTATTTATTTGATCAACTATTTTAAATAAATAAATAAATAGATTTATTGTTCCTTCGTACACAAATTACATGAACAAGGAGAATAGAATGGAAGTGATCACACATGTAAAAAAAATATTAAAACAAACAATAAAGGAAACCTAGCAAACATGTATAATAAAAACTTAACATCCACATATAGTCCAGGAGGAATCGGCGCATGAGTACCGAAAACTATTCCACCTCAATTTTTTTATGCGATCCTCTTTGAATTGCCCTACTGATGATATAAATGCATGTTGCCATGGTGCAACCTAGTGCCATATTGTTTAAACCGAAATTGTTCAAACAATTGGAAGGAATTGTTATTTTTCAACCGGACAAATTTTTTTATATTCTTTATTGAAATACAAATAAAAAAGGTCCTATGACTTTTCACGATAAAGTTAATGTTTTTAGAGATATGAGTTTTTAAAGGTTCGAAAAATCTCAAATTTGGGTACTTTTGACCCATGAAAAATATATGAAAAAAACATATTAAAATATAAATAATAATTTTTTTAAATTCTTCATACAATAGTTAATAATATTCTTAATAGAGATTTAAGAAAATTTCATTGTTTATACCTGTTTTTTAATTGTTAATTTCGCGCGCTCACAAGTATGCGTCGCTACCTTTAAGTATCGCCGTCTCTCTCTGACTCATGAGCTGCATCGACCTCTCTGTGTCCTGAATCATTATTTATCATTTATCTAAGAAACCATTAACTTCATCAAGATTGGTAAAGAGAGCAATGTTATTAATAATTAAATTGTCTACAATTTGTTTTTAACAAAAGTAATTTAAGTATGAACCGGAACATGTAAGTAAAATTACTTTTTTGTTGTTATCATAGTAATTTATGCATTTTTATCAACAATAATAAGATATAATGGTATTTGTAAAATTTTTGGAATCACAATTATATATAAATGATAAGCTTTTGCTCAAAACATACATTTGGATAAATGCATTGAATCCGGAATATAAAACATTAGATTTTAAGAATTTCGGATACAAACTAGAGAATGATACTTTGCTAATACCTTTATTTATAAACAAAAGCCCATTTCCAACTGAAAATCTAATGTTTTATATTCCGGACTCAATGCATTTTTCCAAATGTATGTTTGAGCAAAAGCTTATTAATTTATATATAATTGTGATTCAAAGATTTTTTCAAATACTATTATATCTTATTATTGTTGATAAAAATGCATAAATCACTATGATAAAAACAAAAAAGTAATTTTAATTACATGTTCCGATTCATACTTAAATTACTTTTGTTAAAAACAAATTGTAGACAATTTAATTATTAATAACATTGCTCTCTTTACCAATCTTGATAAAGTTAATGGTTTTTTAGATAAATGATTAATAATGATTCAGGACACAGAGAGACCGTGTGCAGCGCATGAGTCAGAGAGAGACGGCGATACTTAAAGGTAGCGACGCATACTTGTGAGCGCGCGAAATTAACAATTAAATAACAGGTATAAACAATGAAATTTTCTTAAATCTCTATTAAGTATATTATTAACTATTGTATAAAGAATTTAAAAAAATTATTATTTATATTTTATTATGTTTTTTTCATATATTTTTCATGGGTCAAAAGTACCCAAATTTGAGATTTTTCGAACCTTTAAAAATTCATATCTCTAAAAATATTAACTTTATCGTGAAAAGTCATAGAACCTTTTTTATTTGTATTTCAATAAATAATATAAAAAAAATTTGTCCGGTTGAAAAATAACAATTCCTTCCAATTGTTTAAACAATTTCGGTTTAAACAATATGGCACTAGGTTGCCCCACGGCAACATCCATTCATATCATCAGTAGGGCAATTCAAAGAGGATCGCATAAAAAAATTGAGGTGGAATAGTTTTCTGTACTCATGCGTCGATTCCTCCTGGACTAATAGCTACGCATCAAGAAAGGTTGGATGATTACATTATACATATATTAGTGTTATTCGTTGATGATAAATGCTCTAATTTTCATTGCTGGTAATACTATGATATCTGTTGATGATAGTATCGAGTCTAGGTCGTCCAAATGTCCTCCAGGTTTAATCAAGTCGCTTCTTAGATATTATTTATACATTGGACAGATCAGCACTATTTGTTCGAAAGTTTCTGGTACAATACAATTGCAAATTGAGCAGATTATATTTGTTTCTATTTTATAGATATATAATTTTTCAGAGTTGGTTGTTCGGAGCTGAGCTACAAGTCTCTTAATATATAGTGGAGCTGAGCTATATAAATAATTATTTTTATGAAGTTAATCTTGTAGTAGATATTTATAAAAAGCAATATTCTAGTTTGGTCTTCTTGAGAGTTTTTATTTAAGTAGTGGCTTAATATTGAGTTAGTTTACACCGTGTGGAGCAATTTGGTGCGTGGACCAAAACGTGAACTTATTTAGCTTAGAACATAACTGTATATACTGACTATTCTGTTGAATTAAATGAGTCCAGTTTTAAAGCCTGGGACCAAAATTGACATTTTTATATTAAAATGACATAACCTTAAATCTTTAGTAAATTTGATGGTAGACTAAGATTTTATTTAAAAATGGATACAAAAATAGTTGCAGTGGTAATAGAGTTCCCGAAAAAGAAAAAAAATATTCTAAGATTTAAATTAGAGTTATCGAAGTCTCCATATTTAAGAAAAAAATTAGCTTATTTGCTCTTAACTGGCAGTAATTTTGTGGGATGGTTAGATAATCAAAGAATATGGATGAAATCTAGAAGTAGTGAAAATTGGACAATAATGTTAAATCAGTACAGTGACTCTGACTGGATACCGATATTTGTTCGCATCGATTAAAGGCCAAGCCACACCAAACATCCATCCTTCGGATGGACGAATTGGATGTTCAAAAAAGATCGCTCGCCAGCTTGGCAAATAGCCCAACGTAGACCGACATCCGTCCGTCCGCTGGACGTTTAAAACGTCCAATGGATGGATGTTTTGGAATCGTCGGGGGAGCAGTTTTTTCTTCGCATCCGCATGGACGTTTCTCCTGCGCATGAGCTCTGGGCCCGGTCACACGCGCTCCACTCGGTATCAGACATAACTACCCTAGTCCACATGGTTTCTCTGAAAACATATTCGTGTAGGATACTCTTCTCGCATTGTCTTCACAAGTATACCAGTTTTGTACCAAGTTTATTTTGTTTATTTATTTATATTTACACAATACAATAGAATAAGTTCATCATCGTCACTAGAGCTGTAGTCATCGAGCCACGGGATACTTTTGACAAATCACTTTCACACTAATAAACGACATTATTTATGCACTAACTGCACTGCTACTGACACAAGTGAACAAAATATTCGTTGATGAAGAGATTCATGAAAACACCCATCCACTGGTTCGATGCTTTCGGTGTTAATCGGAGCGTTCCGTGGACGTCCGAGGTTGGACGTCCATCCATCGGAGGGATGGATACCGGTGTGGCCCGGCCTTAATTTATTAATTTTATTTTTAGTCGCAATCTCTAACATTACCCTCGTTTCCTTTTCTTTTTTGGATCCATTTGTTAGTATTGTTTTTTAGTATTTACCACAGAAAACCTACCAAAATTAAACAAACTTCAGTTCTTTTAGGTTATCTTGATCCGATCTTACAAATCAATAGCTGACAGCTGACCTATTTTTACTCTGTGCTTCTAGTAAACCGTCACTTTGGTCCACGAATACTAATATGCCGTGTTTACACCGTTAAAAAGTTAATTTGAACTACATACCCTAAACGTACCTATTGTTTGTTTTGAGTTTAAAGTTATTTATACTATTATTATCTAAATCTAAGTCGCAGTATGTGATCAAACAGCGATGTAATTGGTCGACCCAGTTGAACTTTACATTATTATTTGTAGTCTTGTAACTTAATTAGTTTACAGAGCTCTCGGTGAACATATCGTTTAGAGTCTTCATTTTTTTATTCTAGGAAGAAGTTCAACAGCTTTTTTTATTATATAATATCTTATTTTACAAGATTCTGTTTCATTTCTAATTGGTAGATTTTTGCAAAAATAAAAGATTTCTCCAAAAGTTATTTTGCACTTTTCTGTTTATTCTAAGTAGCGTATGTACTGCTAGTATTTATGTGAAGGTAGGGACCACAACATTTTTATATAATGTTCTTATGGTCTCAAGGGACGATATTTATGAACAATTTATAGTTTTGAATACGACACCTTGGGAAAATCTGGCTTTTTGTTAGCGTTGTTTTAAATTGTTTGAAAATAGACCGTTAAAAGTAAAGATGACTCCTTAGTATTCATATGTATTTGTCAGGTCTATGACAGTGTGTTTATAGCTAAATTGGGGTTGGTAGCCAATATTTGGGCTTTTACGAAATATAACTATTTTGGTCTTTGATGGATTAACCTCAAGCTTAAGATTGTCACAATATAATTCAAGAATTTTCAGGCTTCTTTTTAGCTCTATTTGAGATTCTGCAAGTAGTACCAAGTCATCGGCATAGAGTAAGATGATAATATTTTCGCCATCATTAAGAGTCACCCCTTTTGCTCTATGTTTTCTAAAATATTGATTTGTATTTGAGATGAATAGAGAAAAAATTAGAGGGCTTATAGTATCTCCTTTCAGAACCCCTTTGGTTATCTTAATTTTTTCTGATCTTTTGCCATTTTGTTCAATAAACAGGGTCGCTGAACTATATAATAATTTTAGAATTCTCATGACCTTAGAGTTTATTCCACAAGAAAAAAGCTTTCCCTATAGTAGACTGACCGAATAGTTTTCTAGTTGGGAGTCGTAAGTAGTTACTTATTACTGTAGTTAAAATGAATATATTATCATCACAGCTTCTGTTTTTGCGGAAACCTGCTTGGCACTCTGGAAGTAGTTCATGGCATTCGACAAAGTGTGTAAGTCTGTTATTAATAAGTTGCGTGAACAATTTTGTTTTGTAGTTTATTAAGGCTATACTACGATAGTTATTTGGGTCATATATTGATCCTTTTTTATTTAAATGGTCAATTTTTATGTTGAACCAAGAGAAAGGTATTTCATCTTCCAAAAAATGTTTATTAAAGAGATATTTTAAATGCATTATCCAGTTCCAAGGCAAGATTTTATAGAATTCATTAGTTATCATCTTCTCCACATGCTGTGTCTAGATAGGGGTGTATAGCGTCTAAGAAGTGGATTGTTGCATTTGGCGTTGGCGTATAAACAGTTTTATAATAGTCAACCATAGTGTTCATGTCAAGTCCACCTGCATTATTTTTTTTATTATTGAAATTAATGTATCTCCAGAATTATTTAGGGTTATTAATGGCGTTTTTTACGTTTTAATAATTGTTTATATTCTTTTTTAGTTTTTCTATATTTTAACAAAATGTCTTTTTAGAATTTTGTTTGTTTAAATTTTTCTTAGTTTTCATTGAACGTTTCTTAGCTTCCCTACAGGATTGGTCATACCAAGGTTTAGATTTTGGAGTTACATATGAATTGAAGGGTTGCTTTTTTTCCATTCCTATCATCAACTATTTTAGACGGCCTATAAACTGAGTTACTCCAATAGCTTCAAATGACATTGCTATTAAATAGATTGAATATTTGAAAATATAATACTAACGAGTAGGTATATATTAGTAGATAATGTTGTAATTGTTTGATTCTGTCCGCCCGAGGGGACGCTCAAGTTTCACCAAGGGGCGCAGCTTAATTGCAAATATTGTTGTGATAAAATCATTGTTTTAAAAATAAGCGTTCAAATATAATTACCAAATTGTGGGCATTTTTATATAAGCACTTATTTTTATTCTCGCTACTGTACGTAATATTTTAACAATAATGATCCTCAGGCTGTCAAACAGCGCATAAGTATATGTTACAGGGAAGCCACATGAATACCTATATTTGTTCCATTGGATGAAATAACCTTATTCTTTAAAAAAAATAATTGTGAACTGAAAATTCCCTAGTTGACAATTTTGATAGGTTTTCTTATTTAAATAATATCTCTTGCATCGAAAAAATTTAAAGAGGATCACTTACAGAATTTATAACAATATTGGAATCATCATTTTCAAGATGAGAAAGAATAAGTGAAACGTATGAAATCCGGTTATTGTCGAATGAATTAAGAGGAAAAATTAATAAAACTCTCTTGTGATAGCACACTCAAAGATCAATACCATCCGAACGATCCAGGATAATTATGGTTGGAAGTATGCAAGCAATATCCCACCTTGTCATCAAAACCAATAAAAATTCTTTTATCTTTTGTGACCTCGTATAAGAGATAAACAAGAATTTTCTATATTAGCTGCCGTCAAAACAAAATATTGAGCACGATTAATAGTGGAAAATGAAATTACAGCTTAATTGATTCGATATCTTAATAACTTCAGAATCGCAATTTAGTTTTAAAGACAATATGTCTACCTGTGATGCAATATTAACATTAATTGATGGTATTTATGAAAACTTAGATCGAAGTAAACCTAGTTTGTGTGTATATTGGGTTTAGCCAAGGATTTTGACACCATTCATCATCAGAAATTACTAGTTGCCCTGCAAAATATAGGAATTTGGGAAATAGCCCTCAATCTATTTGGAAATTAACTGAAAGATCGCAAACAAGTTGTGAGGATTGGTGATGTTTTAGTAATAAAAAATCTTTGAAATTTGGTGTACCCCAAGGTACAGTTACTACAGCGTTATTCTCAGTAAAAAATTTAACAATAATAGAATGGTTCATGATTGAAATGTTTATCGTAAATTTTGATAAAACCTTCTTTGTACCATTTTGTTGTTACAGGAATACTTTTTCAAAATAAGATACTTTAAATATAAGTAAACAGTTACCGTATCAAATGTTACGGTAATTAGTTGTACAAATTCCTTAAAATATTAAGGGGTTACGCTTCATTCCCTCCGACGTTGAAATTGTCAGGACTCAAACATAAGAGTCCTTAGAAGCTTATTCTTACAGTGCCATATCCGTCATTATAGTGGCTATAAATAGACAGTGGCGACAATGGGCATATACGTTCCGCCTATCCGCAATAGGAGGCAAATTAGTCCAGCGACAAGATTTGAACTAGTTAATAATGTAGTACTTGTAGGTACAATTTCTCAATATTATAGATATTTTCTTCATCAATCATGAACATCCGATAAAGAATACAATTTTTTATAAAGAATTCAATTTTTTAGGATGTATTATCCAGAAAATTATTTATTATTTTCTGTTGGAATAGGATACCAATTTAAATCTAAACTTTCAAACTGCTGAAATTGCATATTCTCTTTTCAGTACAACTATCATTTACTCATGTAACTATATCTATAGAATAAAAATATGCGATAATCACAAGTTTATTTACAAAAATACAAATATATAATGAAGTTAGTTTCTTTGCAAATCTATTAACCATTTGTTTTTTTTTACTTTCTATTTATAATCTAAAAGTAACATAGCCTCTGATTATTTTGGTCTTTAAATTATGACATGTATTTATCAATAATTCAAGTTGCTTTATTTTATTAATAAAAAAAATCGAACATTATTATTTTTAGAGGAGACAATATCATAATAACTATGCTCTAAAAATACTTTCCATGATAATATCATAATATGTTCTAAAAATACTTTCCATGTCAATAAAATAATACATAACATGTTCATTACAAAAAAATAATGTTTTCTTCTTGTAACAATTCAAAATTGTTGACTTTGTATATACCATATCAACATGATGTTTACTTCCTACTAAGGCAATACAATCTTAACATATCTTAGATGTTTTTTTATACTAGTAATAATATATCCGGCAATATTATATTACGAATTGCTTTCGTTATAATTCAAATTGAAGGAAGCGTTGATCTTTTTAGTAACTCAGCAACAGGTCTATAATACAATGTGTTGCGACAATCTAAATTACCATATTTCATTCCAGAACTAAAGTGGTTGTTTCTATATATTTTATTTTATTTCAACGTTTACAAAGGTGAAAAATGTATTTTTTCTACTTCCGTTACTAAAACCGCATTTTCAACACGACTCTTTAAACACTAGTGTTTAAAATGCGAAAAGTCACATCTTGTTTATCTTTTGTTTTTTAAACGTCGAATCAAGTGTATCTTTTGTATGTAAAATTTCATGTTCCGTGATAATTTTGTTAGTCTGCGTCATTTGATTTGTCAGTCAGCTGTCAGCCATCGTCCGTCATGTAATGAATATAATTCAAATATAATATAATTTTTTCCTTCCCGCGGGCGAAGAAAAAGTATAGTAAGCACCTCGTGGTAAAAACGTCTTCAGTCACTCGTTTTACAAGGAACTCGTTCCGCTTCGCTCCACTAGTGCCTAGTAAACCTCGTGACTAAAGTAACCTTTTTGACACTTGGTACTTAATATACTATTTTTAAAATGTCATGTCATCTCGTCATATTAGTAATTTTTTTTCCTAGCTAACACTCGATATGTGTATATATAAAGAAACTAAAATATCTATTAATTACCAACATATACCCCCCCCCCCCTTGAAATATTATTTTAAAAGTCTAAGTTATTCACGCCTAGTTTTTAGTTTTCACTTAATCTTGTAAGGGTACTGGACACAGTTTTGTTATAGGTCCTGAACATTCCCGTACTCGTCTTCACACAGACAGCACGAATTTTATTGTCTGGCCCTGGAAATAGTTCAATGACTCTGCCAAGTTTTTATCTCAACGGAGGTGAATTGTCTTCTTTTATAATTACCAACTCATCCAATGCCACATAACGACTTTCTGTATACCATTTTGCTTTCTTTTGAACTTCTTCTATGTAATCTGATGACCAACGTGACCAAAAGTGTTGTTGAAGCATTTGTAAATGTTGGTATTTTGACAATATATTTTCTGAAATATGACAAACATCTGGATCTGGGAGTGAGGTCAGGCGTCTTCCAATTAAAAAATGAGCCGGTGTCGAAACATCCATATCATCTGGACTTGATGATAATGGGTATAACGGATGCGAATTGAGAACGGTTAATGTAGAATTACCCAAAATACGTTTCATGTGAAACTTGCACGATTTCACCCCTGCTTCCCAAAGACCTCCAACATTAGATTATTTTGCCGGAATAAATTCCCAGAGAACCCCTTTATTTCCAATTTTGTCACTAAGAGAATCTGCATGATTTTCCAAGAATTTTTTGAATTGATTATTTGCACCCACAAAGGTAGTTCCATTATCAGAGATAATGTTCAATGATTTTCCCTTTCTTGCAATAAATCGATGGAAACTGGCTAAAAAAGTATCACTAGTTAAATCTATATGTATAGCTTTGGTAGAACAACATACAAACATATATAACATTTATTAATTTGTACACACCTACCATACTTGCTCTTGATATGAAATGGACCTGCGTAGTCCTGTCCAACTATATAAAACGGCGAGGATGGTCTAACCCGCTCTTTTGGAAGCATTGCCATTACCTGCTCACAAGGTTTAGGGTTTCCTCTAACACATTTAATAGGTTTGTGGAATACGTATTTAGCCAAATTACGTCCTCCCAAAACCCAAAAGTTATCTCTAATACTACATCAATCAATAGGGAACTTGCATGGAGTAATTCGGCAATGTTTAAATTCAAAAAACAATTTTACCAAACGTTATATAACTGACAACAAGATAGGGTATTTTTTCGAATAATCCAAATTAGACAATTGCAATTGCAAATTAACTAATAGTGACTTAATTTCCACAAAAGATCTATTCAAGATGTTTGCGGATTGTTGATTTATCCCAACTAACGTATGGTCCTAAGTTTTTGGAAAATTTTTAAATGCTAATAAATTTTTCTAAATTTTTTTAATTGTAAAAGCACATATGGTAACAATTAACAACAATAATAACGAAAAATAATTACAAATTACATTATGGATTGTGGCCCGTTATCCTCAATGCGTCGTAATTTTCTTGGGACTTGTCCCATCTTCCTTTGGACAATAGCAGGTTCTATTTATCTAATCTTTTGGAAGATGCGACGCCGCAATTGATCTTCATTTGTAGCTTCCCATCCTTTATCGTACACATTCCTCGATAGTATTGACCAAAATTCCTCTATTGGCCTAGCTTGAGGTACATTAGGAGGATTGTCCAACTTAGGTACAAAGTCAATGTTATTTTCACTTAACCACTGTCTGGTAATTCTAGCATAATAGCATGAAGCTAGATCAGGCCAAAACATTATATTATAGTTGAGATGATGTGTATTTAAAAAATTAAGTAATTTAGTAAGACATCTTTGAATATAAAGTTCTGCATTTAAGGCTTCTCCCCGAACACGACCAACATACGGCTGTGAGATAAATCCTGCTTCAGAAATGACACACCACACTAAAACTTTATCCTCAAATTTCGATTTACTTTTAAATTTAACGTTGTCTGGTGTATTTTCTATGTTATCGGTATAAAACCCATTGTTTCCTTTAATCTCTGAATGGGATAAGGTAAAATATTTTACATCATCCATTACAATCAATTTATTGGCAAAGTGGATACGCCTTAATGCGCGGCAACAACGCGGAATTCTTTCTAGCTGGTCTGCGGTGTATTTTGGTGCCTTTCTCCTTTTCCTAAACACTAAGTTTGTGCGATCAATTGTTCTTAATACAGTGGTTTTCGAAATACCAAATCTCCGGGCTAATTTTCTCTGAGAAACTCCAACTTTGTCTTTAGCAGCTTCCATCAGTCTTCTTTATGTTCTTACACTCAAAATTCTTGGTCTTCCGCTTTTGGGTAAATTAATGCATGGTATACCCTCTTCACAATTCCTTATAGTGTTGTAAATGGTTGACTTACTTATATTTTGCTCTTGGTAGATTGCAACAATATCATGCTTAGGTATTCTTCCAACTAGATTGTAAATGCCCTGACGAATATCTAATTTGTAAGACATTTTCCTACAATCGATTTGCAAAACTAAACTGTCATAATCAAACTTGATTACGTGTGATGTTTTAGTTTCAATGGCAACTTGATTAAACGACATTGGGTACAAAAATGAATAATTTAAAAATTTTCCAAAAACTTTAGGACCATACGTTATTTCTGTATTGACTCTTTTCAGCTCTAAGTCTAAAAATTCTAATAACTCAGTGGTAATAAGGTTGGGTTGACTCCCATTATCCAATAAAACTCGACAAACATGTAACGAACCATCTATAGCTACTACCTGAAATAATGCAGTAGACAACAGTATATCGCCTGTCACTTCATCACCATTATCAAAAAATGAAGATGTTACCTGAATCTGTGAACTGGAATCCTGAAAAAATTGCGCATTATCATCAGAATTATTTTGAATGCACCTTGCCTCAGTGACTCCATTATTTCTTAATGCAGTTCCATTTGCACTTAAATCTATCTTCTCAGTTACATTTTGTTCATGATGAAGAAGGGTGTGATGTCTAGATCCACATTTCAAACAGCTGCTGTGAATTTATTGTCTACTAGTATGACTTCTACCAAAACAGTTTAAACATAATCCTAATTGTTTCACCACATCATACCTAGAGTAACTATTCAGTTTTAAAAATTTAGTGCACTTTTGTAATACATGTTTTCCTTTACAATAAAGACAACTATAAGCATTTTCAATTGAAACAAATGATCTTTGAGTTTTACTTTTATTTCCAAATTAATTAACTGACTTTGTCCTCTTACTCATAGCAGGAGCATTTAGGGCATCGCAAATACTGTAAAACACAAGTGAATTTTAAATTGTTCTCTACTTGTAAAGCATTTGGAACAAGTTGTTTGCTTCTCTGAACACTTAACAGGTTTTCTAAACAATCTTGTGAAAACATACTCTAGTTACATTTCTGTGTTTCTATGAAGTATTTTTTATCATTTAATATTGATTTTCTTGATAATAAAATCCCAGTTTGACATGGTTTCCAATTTGTTTTCATTCCAACTTCCGTAGCATCTATAATTTCCATAAAATCTTCCAAAAATGTTGATGTCGGCTTATTCATATCAGCATTATATTTGCTAATCACATTCACTGGATGTCTAGATGTCATTAAACCGGTTTTATACTTGATCGATTATCCAAGCAGTGGTAAAATATTCCTCTTTATATAACGAATTTCAAAGCATTACCGACATCCTGACTGATAATGTGAGTAGATTTTGATACTCTTATTTCATGGAAATGGATAGTTAGTAAATTATATTGACATCATTTTGACAATAAAAACCCAAGTCATTTTGAAATTTAACAATATCAAATATGTGTTGAACATTAATTATTTGAGTGGGAAAGTCATATCGCACTTGTATAGATTTTGGAATTGAAATTTATTGAAGAAAGTATAAAAATTCCAAAAAACACAATACGATTCGAATATTTCAACACTAAATCACTGTAAACACAATGTGCACGTAAGTCAAATTTGCCACCTAATGGAGTCTATTACCAACAGCCAATCAAAATGCTAACAACTTATTGTCGTCTACAATACAGCCACTGTGTATCTGAGATCGGACCTATCAACTGCTACCTGTGGTGTGCTCTTCAGTTACCACAGATATAAGGGACCTACAGTTTAAAGACGGATCCGAACATCGATGTTGATGGGCTGTACTACGCAGAATATCGTCGGTGATTCGCCATTGCCTTCCGATAGGTGGAAAGCCGAATAATAAATTATGATATTATCCTGACCCGGGTTTGAACCAGGGCCCTCTTGGTTAGCAGACAGAGCAACACTAGCCTACCGAGAATCACATAAACTTAGAAGCTAATTATGTAAGTTAGATATTTAAAAAATATTGCTGTTTTAAATGAAACTGTTCATAGATAATTCCACAATTTATTGTGGATTTATTATTGGATATTTAATACACAATTCAACTTTTGCATAAATATAGATATTTTAGGTATAACCACATAAGACATGTCTTAAATTTATCAAATAAATATATTTGCCCATGCTCAACCAATTCTGGTTTTGCCTCTAAACTTAGTTTATTTAGTATACTTATTTCTAGCTCTTGTGAACTTGTTTTTATATTCTTTAAATAAATAATATTCTTATTATTACCACACAAAAGATCAATTCCATCCGAACGATCCAGGAAAATTCTGGTTGAATTTAAGCAAACAACATTCCGCCTTGTCATCATAAGCTATAAAAATTCTATTACCTTTTGTGACATCGTATATGTGTGAAATAGGATTTTCCACATTAGCTGTCATCATAACAAAGTATCGTGCTCGTTTAATAGTGGAAAACGAAATAACAGTAGTTTTATCTTCGTATAAACCACTTTTTCACAAATTATGTAAGTAAAAACTAGCTGAAATTATGGATTCTTTTCTAAAGATACAGCTTTTAACAACTTCTATATAAACTTTATTCAATAACAATACAGTAAACTAAATACGGAAAGTTGGACAAATATACCAGTCAGTGACTGAGAAGTGAAGTAAGCATAGCAATGAATTTAGTAGTGGGCATACTTCACAAAAAGCTGGCTTTAGCCGAAAATAATTAATGTTCGTGTAAAACATAGGGGATAATTTTTTTAAATAAATTATTGTCAAATAATTTTATTATGTCTATTTTAACAAAATTTAATAATTTTTGACAGCTTTAAAATGTTAATAAATATTTTTGTACAATTTTTATGATTTGTATTTATTTTATCCACTTGAATGAAGTTTACTGACAACAGTGCATTTATTAGGCCGGCGTATTTCGGTTGTTTCTAGATATGTTGAGAATAATATTTCTTCTCGGCAAGATTTGGGCTTTGGAATGGTGTTGATTTGTTACTTTATTTATTTATGGTTTTGATGGATAGTAATCAAGATGAATCTGGATTTTTATCTCGTTTATTTATTAACAACCTTAACATATATCTTTTATATGACCTATGACATTGACAGTTGTCACTTCACTCATCATGTCCGTTGTCAAGTGCTAACTTGGCAGTGTTGCCTCAACAGCCAGCATCCTGACATCTTCTTTCTTTACTGGTTCAATCATTCGAGCGGTTTAACAGTTCTGCCTGATTTGGAGACTATATGCCTAGAGCTTATAAAAGATTTATCTCTGCTTGAATTTGCATTACTACTATTATACACTGCATTTGAATTTTCTGTTTCACTAGTCTCATCCACATTAGTAGGAACTGATATAACCGACATATCTGAGTTAGATTCAGAGTTACTAAGACTTTTATTTATTTTTGTTGAAGTTTCACTTGAGATATCGTTTTCAGAATAAAAACTAGTGTTTTCTGAATCCAACTCTGAATTGCTGCTTAAATCTATGTTACATTCTATATCTCTTTTTTCTAAACCACTTTTTTCTTCTTTCACTTTCGACTTTGGTAGTGTCCAATTTCTTTCTGACTTTGTGCTGTATTAATGTTATTTCTACTTACTACATTTATGAACTTCCATCACTACCATTATCCAGCCTAACTTTGTATGTCCTATCTCTAATCTTATCAACTACTTTAACGGGGGTCCAACAACTTCCTGGTTTTACTTGTACATATTCTTTTGCATTAATTTTAACTTCAGGAAGTGGTTTGACACCTTTATTATAGTATTTTTGTTGTGTAAATTGGTTTCTCTTTATTGTTTGATTCAAATTTTTTACAACTTTTGATTTATATGTTTTTTCTGTTCCTATAATATTTGTCCTAATTTTTCTTAAAATTAATATTTCGGATGAAGACTTGCTTCCATATACAGATGAATTTTTGTAGTTTAAAATTGCTAAATACATATCTTTGCCATCTTCAATACATTTCTTATTGATGTTTTTTATTGATTGTATGTGTCTTTCTGCTAGCCCATTGCTTTGTGCATATGTGTGTATGAACTCCCATTCTTTCACAAATTTTTAAATTCGTATGAGCTAAACTGTGTGCCTCCGTCAGAGATAAGAGTTAGTGGCATTCCATGTGTCGAGAAAATTGACTTTAGTTCATTGATTACATTTTTACTCGTAATTTGATTTAAAGATCTTATCTCAGCGAATTTTGAAAAATAGTCTACTACAATTGAAAACTTTTGGCCCCTGATTTCAAAAGTGTCACAACCCAACTTGTTCCATCTCAAATCTGGAATGGTGTGAGACTTTAAAGGCTCTGAACTTTGAGACTTTGAGTATTTTAGGTATACATGACATTGGGATATTTTTTGCTTAATTTCGTTATTTATCCCTGGCCAGAAAATAGAGTTTTTATTTGGGCTTATTGACTTAATTATTCATAAATGACTGTAGTGAATACGGTCAAGCATTTCCTTTCTCTTCGTTTTAGGTATTACTATTGCTTGCCCTTTGAAAATGAGATCATTAATTGTGCTCAACTCACTTTTATAAGGCGTCATGTTCTGATTTATTTTTTTATTATTTGGCCATCCCTCTAGAATAGTTTGTTTTAGCTGTTGAAGTTCAACATCTTTTTGGGTTTCATTTTTTAATAATTGAATTTTGTCTGGTGTCGCATTTATATTATTTTGAATTGAACACACATGTGCTTCTATTTTTTGCTCTAGTTGATTGTAGGTTTCAGGTAAGTAAGACCTTGAAAGTTCAACTGCTAATATTAAATCTTTGCCTCTCTTAAATTTAACCTCAAAATCAAATCATCGTAAATTTAGAAGCATTCTTTGTAACCTAGCGGGACATTGATTTATGGGTTTTTTTAATATTGCCAGGAGCGGTTGATGGTCTGTTTTGACAAGTACTTTTTTGCCATAGACAAATTCATAAAATTTGGTTAGGCCAAAACAGATAGCCAACAGTTCTTCCTCTAATTCTAAAACGTGTTTTAATTTTTTGTCATGTTCTTTTTTATTTCGTCCCCAAATTATTACATCATCAATGTAAATTTCAGCACCTGCTCTTTTAAATATATTTTGAAACCATTCCTGAAGTACTTCAGGTGATGATTTTAAACCATAAGGAAGGCGTAAAAATTCATATCTTCCAATAGGAGTGCCAAAACTACATAAATTTGAGCTAGGTTTATCCAGACAAATCTGATAAAATCCCTGAGTTGCATCTAATGTACTAAGCATGACTGCTCCTGACATTTTGCATGTTATCTGTTCTAATGTTGGTATTTGGAAATATTCTCTTTTTATTACCTGATTTAAATCTTTTGGATCTAAGCATATCCTCAATTTTCCGTCTGGCTTTTTAACTAATACTAGTGGATTTAGCCAATCGCATGCACCTTGACATTTTTCTATTATTTTCATACTCCCCATTTACTGTAAAGTTTTTTTCAATTCACTTAATAAAGGTATGGGTACTTTTCTAAATGGATGTATTACAGGTTTAGCGTTTGATTCTAGCTCTATATGATATGGTTTACTTTTATTCAAACACCCAACTCCTGCAAATACATCTTTATGTTCATTTATTAAATTATTATATTTATTATATTCTCTATCTATACTCTATACTATCTATCGTATTCATTAATTCAGTTTCTGGACATTTAATTAAATTCAACCTTAAACATGTATTTAGACCTAAGATACATTTTGTGATATATTTTACTATATAAAACTCTAGATCATATTCATTTTTATTTTTCTGACAAATCAATTTACACAACCCTACCACGTTTAAGCAATCTCCTGTATAGGAAGTTAAGTTAGCATTTGTTTTATTTAACTTTCTTTCATTTAGCTTGAGCATTGTAAAAACATTCAATTGTAGTATATTTACCATGGCCCCTTTATCGACCTTAAAATCTATATCTTTATTGTTAAGTTTAGTTAACCACTCATTTTTAGTTATACTGCTTACATTATTGAGGTTTATGCTACCTATAAAAAAGTCTTTATTTACATTGTTTTCGAAACTACCTCATTTACTTCATCTTCTTGTATTTCACTCACATGTGCCTTTTTTGTAACAACATTTAGCGAAATGATTTTTTAATTTACATAATGTACATACCTGTCCATATGCTTGTGTGGTTTTATATATACATATATATATATATATATATATATATATATATATATATATATATATATATATCTGGGTCAGTTCTTGATTTTGTATTGCTTCACCTTGCATTTTAGCTGCCTCGATTTTGTAACAGGTTTGCACAGCCTCTTCTAATGTTAATTTGTCTTCTTTATCTTCCTGGAGGAGTTTCTCTCTGATAGTGCTATTGTTTACACCGCATATCAAAATGGACTTAATGAGACTTTCTTGCAGTTCTCCTAACTTACATCTAACTGCCTTTTATTTCAATTCTGTAAGGAAATTTTCTAATTGCTTGATCAAGCAATTATATCAAATGATAAGGAAGATATGGAGTACATGATGCGCAAGTTGATTGAAGAGTACGAAATCTGAAGTCTAAGGGTCAACATTCAAAAGAACAAATATCTTTGTATCGGTGGAGAACCTAGTGATCTAACATCAAATAATGATCGAACAATAACACACTGTCAGGCCTATAACTATCTGGGAGTGACATTTGACTCAACTGGGACAGATAACAAAGAAATAGAAAGTAGAATAACAACAGCGAAAAAAGCGATATCTTGTATCAATGGCATTCTGTGGAATAAAAATATTACAAAGAACAGAAAATTCAATATATATGAAACTTTAGTGAAAAGCAGCCTATTGTATGGATCTGAAAACTGGAGACTAACAGAGAAATATAAAAAAAGATTAGAAGCCGTTGAAATGGATGCGATGAGAAGATCACTCAGGATTTCAAGAAGAGATAGAATCAGGAATGACACCATTAAATAAATAATGGGGATTGAAGGTACCATTATAGACGACATAGAGAAAAAACAACTTACATGGTATGGGCACATACAACGTATGTCAGAAACAAGACTCCCTAAACAAGTAATGAACTGGCAACCGATAGAACGCCGGAAAAGAGGAAGACCAAAAACCACTTGGAAACAGGGCGTGGTTAAAGCCATGAGTGCTAGAAACCTGCAAGAAGTGGACTGGGACGACAGGAAAAGATGGAGGCAAGTCGTCGGATAACGTCGAAAGACGTTCTAAACCGGCCTATATATATAAGGAAATTTTCTAGACTTTGGCCCTCTTCTTGCTTATACGAAAAAACTCGATATCTCTCGTATGCGACATTTTCCTTGGGTAAGAAATGGGTCTCTACTTTTTCTAGTAATTTATCTAATTTGTTTTTGTCTTCTTCCTCTATTTTAAATGTTGTGTATATTTTGAGCCCTTCTTCTCCAATGAGATGTAACAATTGTGCACATTGTGTGCCTTCAGATTTTTTATTTATCTCGGTGGCTAATAGAAAATTTGCAAACCTGGCACGCCATAGTCTCCAATTTTCCGCAATATTACGATCCATTACCATGTGACTAATTCCTCTATTGTCACCAAAATTATACTCGACTTCGCAGCGCCATGTAATGGTGTTGATTTGTTATTTTATTCATTTATGGTTTTGATGAATAGTAATCAAGATGAATCTGGATTTTTATCTCGTTTATTTATTAACAACCTTAACATATATCTTTTATATGACCTATGACATTGACAGTTGTCACTTCACTCCTCGTGTCCGTTGTCAAGTGCTAGCTTGGCAGTGTTGCCTCAACAGCCAGCATCCTGACAGGCTTTATTTTCACATCTTCTATGACAGGTTTTTGTAACTTTTCATGCTCTCGCAAGCGCGGTAACATGATATTATTTCCAAATTATTAGAATAATAATGAGAATACTTTATAAATTTATATAAGAAAGAAACATTATTGAATGCACGGTAGGAAAGCAAATATTTTGGTTTTCCGGGAATCTTTTCTTAATTTGGCATACGAAAGCACTGAAAGAATATTAACACGAACGAATTTTTGATATTTCCGTTCTCTTCGGTAAATGATAACTATTCGCAGAATGTCAATTTATAAATAGATGAACAAAAATAAACACTATTAGTACCTCATACGATCCTAAAACTAATTAATTACGATCCCTCTCAACATTAATTATAGTTCCAAGAAAAAAATGTGGTAGTTAAGTTAAATATGCCACTCCTCCAGCAGAAATGACATTAAATAACCCTTTAATATTTCTTCTACGACATGTGCCATACTCTTAATTTCTTTTACGACCATATGTTTAGACATGCTGTAAGTATATTCATTTCACCAACAGGATGATGCGGTTAGTTCTTGAAGAATAAATTAATATTTTGTTAGGACACTTTATTAAATTATGACAATGTACAATCTTTTTAATAAGAAAAACACTCTTTAGTGAGCAAGAAGTATTATACGTTATACAGTTTCGAAATAATCAGAGAAACAAAAAATATCTTATACGAATAATTTTAAAATAGAGAAGGGACAAAAATTTAATGATGAATTCAACAGTTTGTGTAATCTGGCTGCGATTTTCTCATTCTGAAGTAACATCTTCAGGTTTTCAATTACCTACTTAACTACTCTGCTACTTGCGTTATTTTGTGTAAATTAAAAGAATCGTTTACTTGTAAGTGAAATTGAATTAATTGGTTTTCAGGTACGGTAAGATAGTCGATCACTTTATATTTATCATACTGAACAGAACACACTATTTACTGCCACTATACTAACACATACAATTACATGTCTCTGAAGACGATAACTTGGTTATCGAAACGCGCGTCAGACAGTCATTATGCGTGTTGGTGTAGTAAATAGCAATATGAATAACCTAGGCAAGTACAACAGTTATAGAAAATGTAGACATTATTGTGTCAAACTGTTCTGTTGATGAAAGGGAAGAAGGTAAACAGACCCTCAATCATACTGTAAATCCTGTTTCTGATATTTATCATAAACATATACACGTCCCTGATACATCTGTAAAAACTCTGCCTGATTGTGTTCTTGATACTTTTAACCCAATGGTTTCGCCATTTCAAATAAAACCTATTCCTGCAATACGAAGTACATCACAAGTATCTAGCGATTCAGGATCAGCAAAACTGATTAGGTACATCTTCGCCTTATAAACTCATACTAAAAGAACCTTTAAGGAAACTACAAGAAACAGAGCAAGGAAAGGAAACCCACAACAAAATCAAAAATCAAATAAAAGAAAAAATGAAAACGTCCGAATCTCAGGCTGATTCGAAGGAATCAGTAGTGGGTGAAACTGAAGCAGTAGAAAAAACAAAGTAAAAAAACAGAATAAGAAAAATCCCAACTAACAAAGACAAATAAAATACAAGACAAGAAGGAATTAGTCCAAACAAAAATTGTTCACTCATCTACATCTGAAGACGAAGACTCAGTTAATCTCGATGATAATTCGTCTGATAGAGATTACTTTGATGAACAGTCTGACGCAGAATGCTCTTATTGTTGTGTATTATTTTCAGAAGATACACGGGGCAAAAATGGGAAAAGTGTCAAGGATGCTTTAAATGTTCCCAACTAGAATGTAGTGAGGTAAAGGCATAGAACTTTGTGTGTGTGTGTTCAAATGTAAGAAGTTTGTATTGTATTTTGATTTGTTTGTACTACCTACTTACATTATCTCATATTAGGAAATCCTACTCTCTCAAATTAGGATACTCCTTTTTAACCGAAATGTCGGGTCACAAAATAAATGTCAAAATAAAGTGAAATTTCAATATAGCCTTACCAGCTTTTTTCACTGAAACTAGAATAAAATCTGTATTGGCGGTTTTAAAATTACTAACGTTTCGATTACATTTTTAAGAAATAGAGTAATTAGAAAAAGTGTCTCAATCGGCACCTTCACCATAAACAATGTGTGCGTTCAGAAAACACAACTGTTGTGTGAATGTTTTGTGAACGCACATTGATCAGTGAGCGAAATTAAACATGCTTGTTGAGCGGATGCTATTTTTATGAGCAGTTTTCAAGTGTGCTCGCTGAACACAACACGTTGCAGACGGTGAAGTTTTTGACAACTACATTAGTATTGCAACATAATGAGTGATAAGTACGAGCTGATTTATACCTATAATATTCTAAAATGTTCCTTAAACACGTAATCATTATATGCTGGAGTTATTTCTTCATAATAATTCCTGTTTTTTTTTCACGAATGCCACGTCTTCTCAGGTTATAATTTTGTGGTAATGGTTCCTATAAATCTTCAATCGCATGAGATATAATATTTCTGTTCATATCAATTATATCACCATCATCTAATAACGCAATAATTCGTTTGTACCCAGTCATAATTTCAATTTTTCAATATTTACACTTTCCAAAAAATGATCGTTCGGACATACGTCAACCATTCGTTGGTCAGTGAGCGCTCTCGCAACGGTTGAGTTATAAGTTATATTTTCTGAACGCACCCAATAGTTACAAATGACAACCTATAGAAAGTTAAACTGAAACAGGCAGAATAGCCTGGGAGCTGAGGCCTTACATGAAGGAAGAAGAAGAAAAATAAGTCATCATTATTGTTTACCATGTTTACGTATTCAAAGTTATCTCGAACTCCTTATATTTTTTGGACTATAAAAAACAAGTTCTTAGCTTTTTTGAAACATGCATTTTCGAAAATAATACAGAAGAAACAAGATAACACAAGAACACAAATCAAAACAAAAAATGGTGCTTATAACAAGCTGTAAGCCGTTGTTGAGGTTAAGAGTATCTAGTATTGCGCAAATATCAATGTTCCATGGTGTATTATATCTGATACGAGTAATTAAATATTACCCGGTAAGTTTATGTGTGCAGTAATTTAGGGCGATATGACATAAAATATGTTTACTTAGTTTTGAAGTTTAACATACGGCAGCATAAGTATATTATTAAAAAAATAACTTTTACATTGTCGTGGAATTAACCCACGAAATATAATTCCGACAGAGTTGCATTAGGCACGACATCGACTGTTGACGATTCTCTTAAATAGCCATAAGTGAAGTCAAAATCTTTTAAGCGGGCGTTTAAATTAGAGGATACTAATATCGAACTTGATTTATTATTTTTTCCTTAATGGTTTCCTCTATGTGCTTATTTTTCGTTAGAAGAGTTACATTTGATTTGATAAATTGAACGGTACAGTGAAAATAGCTATACTTAACTATGGTAAACACTGGATTCTGTTTTTACTCATTTTCTGTTGATTCTTTTATATGTTTTGTACTCAAGTTTTTTTTTTGTAGAAACTTTTAAAGTTTCTTTTATAATTATTAACGAATGTTCAATTTGACAAGAAGTTGAACATTTTATGGATATTTTTTGCTAATATGTTGTTCAAAAGTATGTCAGTGAACAAAATTTAAAAAACCATTTGAATATAGAGTAAATTGGGGGAATATGCCGCGCTGGGTAATACGCCGCAGTTTGATATTTCCGTTCCAAGTCAACATTTGGCAACAATGGTCGTTCATCCATATTTGTGTCAGACAGAAAACAAGCGTGAATCATTCGCAAATCGAAACCATTAGTTTTTTAGTGAGTGACGTCGATATAAAGGTAAGCACCGTGTAAAATAGTTTCTAATGTTAAGTTATATACAGTGGTGAAGGAAGTCTTAAGCAGATTTCGTCAATTTTAATAGAAGTGTGTCAAAGAATGATTCATAACCTTACTCTTTTTTGGCGGAACACTCTGTTAAACGTATGATAAATATGTGTTTTGATTTTATTTGTCATAAGATGCAATATGGGGTATTATGCGTCACATTTTTTCAACTGCGGCGTATTACCCCGAGCGTATTACTCTTACCCTTACCTGCTTTTTTTTGGTTTCAGATGCCTCGTACTTTTGTTCGGAAAAACGTTAGAGCTTTATGGTCAGAAGAAGATCTTGGCAATGCCATTGAAGATCTTAGACATGGTAGAGGATCTGTTCGCCAAATTAGCTGTACTTATAACGTTCCTGCCCGTACTTTGATGAGAAGAATGCGGTCTGGAAACCTCCGCAAAGAAAAATTGGGCCGCAAAAGTTGTCTAACTTCAGATCATGAAGCAAGTTTGGTAAAATACATCCAAACTATGGAAAAGCATGGATTTGCACTTACATCAGTTGATGTGAAAAAGATTGCATTTTCTTTTGCGGTTCAAAATAATATTTCAAATACCTTTAATGTCGAGAAAAAGCAAGCTGGGTATGACTGGTTTGTATCGTTCATGAAAAGACATCCTGAATTGTCAATTCGCCAAGCTCAAGGAATGTCTATAGCGCGAGCGCAAGGCATGTCTAAGAATGAATGCGAACGATATTTTGATCTGTTGCAGAAAACATTAACAGATTAACAGACTTAATGAACACCCCGAGAAAAATATTTAATATCGATGAATCAGGGCTACAACTTAACAATAACCCAGGAAAAGTTATTGCCACTAAAGGCACCAAAACCGTAAACTGCGTTACAAGTGGTGAGAAAGGTGAGACGGTGTCAGTTATAGCCTGTGTTAATGCAGAAGGTCATTTTCTTCCTCCCGTTTGTATCTTTAAAGGCAAGAAGAAAAAACAAGAGTTCGAAGATGGTTTGCCTCCTGGGGGTAAAGTTATAATGAATGAAAAATCGGCATATGTAACAACAGATATTTTTAAAATATGGCTTCGAGAGCACTTTATTGCCAGAAAAGAGCCAGGTAAAGTATTGCTCATTTTAGATGGCCATTCGTCGCACTGTTCGGATGTAGAATTATTAGATTTAGCCGCAAGCAACGATGTCATCATGTTGTGTCTACCAAGCCATACGACACACTGGCTTCAGCCACTAGACAGATCGTTTTTCAAACCTTTAAAAACCTATTGGTCACAAGCCTGTAATAACTGGATACATAATCATCCTGGTCGGAAATTGAATAGGCTACAGTTTCCAGCACTCTTAAACAATGCATGGTGTAAAGCAGCTACGGTTCAAAACGGGGTTTCGGGTTTCAGAACCTGCGGAATCCATCCATTTAATGCAACCATAATTCCCGATCATGCTTTCATCCAGCATACTCCCGCGACAATTCCTAGGAACAATAATTTAGAACAAAATGCTGATGGTGTTATTCCTGATGATGCCGACAACAATGTTGAAGATAATCCTAATGATGAGGTCAATAATATTCATAACAACGAAGTATCATTTGAAGCGATCGTACCTATTCCAGCTATACCTGGTCCAAGTGGGTGTCAGAAGAGAAAGCAGCATGCTCAGTTACTTACATGCCCAGAAACAATTGCAGAGAAACGAAAGAAAAGAGAAATTAAAGACAAAAAGGAAGCAGCAAAGCTAAAACGTAAAAAAAATAAGATGGAAAAAGATGAGGCCGATAAAGAGAACAAAGGAAAAAAGAAGACATTCACTCAAAAGAAAAGACGTGATGCTAATCCTGATACTAGTTCATCAGAAAGCGAATTAGAAGTGCCTACAATGGAGAGCGGTGAATCAGAATTGGAATACGATGAATCAGAATATTGTGCACAATGCCGTGGATACTATTTTGATAAAAAAGGACCAAAATGTGATTGGTTGCAATGTGTGCAATGTAATCATTGGGTTCACGAGATATGTACTCCATCAAACATATATTGTGCAGATTGTGTTCCAGATCAGACATAAGATTAGACATAAGATTCAGTAATATATAATATGTAATGTTGTAAAAATAAAGTTTTTTTTTCAGTTTCATGAAATATTTTATTTCTTACGAGAATAGCATGTTGCCATATTACTCATCGTATGATGCCATATTACCCATGGTATGGGGTAAAATGGCAATAGAGTATCACTATGCATTTTTACTTCTAATCTTTCGCTGTGTGTGAATATGGCATCGAGCGACTCTGAACACATACATATATTGTGTAAGCTCTAACGTGCAGCCATCGTGTTTCAGCTAGGCGCGTTGGTTCTTAGAATGTGGGCATTTGAATTTTATGTTGCCATATTACCCCAATTTACTCTATGCGAAACTTTGAATCTGACTTCGAACTTGATATTCTAAAATATTGTATCAAATGGTGTGTGAAAGTGTCTTACACTCATTTATAAATATCCTCCATTCTTTTTTGTTACTTGCCTCCATTGCAGCCTGATTTCGTTATAACTTTTACTCGTAACATTTCTCCTATTGTATACTCGCTTTCCTCTTTTCCGTTTCACGACTCTCTTTTCACATGCTATATTTGTTTTACTGTTCTGCGATTCTATTCTCTACATACCTCCCAACAACTTATTTTCTTCATAAATGACATACCTGTTCAGCTGAGATCATCACTGACTGATGCATTAATACATTTTTTGAATTTGTAGCAAAATAGCATCAACTTTTTTCGAATTAAGTCCTCAGTTTCAAAGGCATCTTGCCCTTCACCTAATAAACCAACAATTGCATTATGATTTCCAAAGAACTGATCTTTAATTGAATTGACATAATAATAATTTACTTTCAAACTAGTGACAAAATTTATATTCTCCAGAGCACGTTTAGCAATCTGCAAAACTTCACTCATACGACGAATTTCTGTCAATCTATCATCAATTTACGAATTTTAGCTTCATTTGTATACATTTTTATCAAACGAAAATCGAATATTTTTAATTTTATTAATGTTAATTATGCAATCCCCTTGACTAGTCTCTATTATTTTGTTTCGGCTGGCTGACTTTTAATCTTCCGTCTGTCTTATAACACTGAGCAATACTGGCAAAATAGAGATATATACACTATCATTTTACTTTTCTTTGACATCTCTCTTCTCTTTCCAAAGTTGTACATTGAGTAATTGAGTTGGATGGCTTCAATTACACTTTAAATAATTTATATCTCCTGTTTTCCATTATACAAATATCTCTGCTCTTTCACAATGACTTCTGTTGCCTTTGATTTATCAGTATTGATCTTCGGTGCATTTTCGGTAATGTTCCATTTCGTAATATTTTTTCTGCGGACTCTCGGATATTACTGATATTACTATACCATCAGCAAAGTACATCCCAAAACTTGTACTGTGAAGATTATCATATCTCATGTATAATTGATAACTTCATCCATAAAAATTTCTAATATCGTTGGAATTATATCTTCTGCCTGTCGCAAATCTTCGTAATCAAGTAATTTCGAGTTTGTCTGTGAGGGGCTGGAATATTTTTCATTATATTTCCATCAAAATTTCTTTTAAGAAGGCTTTTCCACTTTCATGAAAAGTTTTTGTTAATAAACATTTATTATCCGCTCCCTTTTCTCCTCTACAATTTTTTGAATGAAAATATATTGTCCTTCATAATATTCCCTTTCAGAAATCCAGGTGTGACACACTTTTCACTTTTATGGGGTAGTACCTCAGTCAGAGCTTTCAAAGTCATTCCTCTATAATTTGTATATTCTATAAAATATATATTTGAGAAGATTACTTTGACTTGTATCAAATAAAGCAAGCAATTTAACCCTAATGCTGTTGGTATAGGGGACCAAAGATGATAATACTCAAAAATACATCCCATAATCTCTTTAGAAAACAAGATGATAGTCCTGGCCTCTCGTCACTCGAGATTCGAGAAACAGTGAATAGGAAGCAATCAGTTTTCGATAAGCATGATGCTTCTACATCGAAGCTGTCCTGTAAGTTCTGTAATCTGAAAAGGGTTAATGATATTTGGTTACTTGGTCTAACGAAATATATTACCAAACTGTAATTTTAACATAGTTATAGGGTAAAACATGTTCCGAAGAAGAAATCGTCGGTTACTGAGTGGTGTTTAATTAGGTAAGCAATTTCGCCTAGTCCATAGTTGTGAATCCAATGCCTTTGGGGATGCGATTTTATAAATGCAAACTGAAAGTTGATCTAATCACAACCTTCAGTTATGTAATTTGTGTTGTAGTCCAGCTCAGGAAAGCAACTAATTTTAATTGACAATGGTGCAACTAAGCCTTGGATGTGATATAAACCGAAACCGATTAATTATGTGCAATCTGTAGAATATTCTCATCTTGTTTCGTCTTGCTCAACGGATGGTGTCGTTGTTTATTCTTCGGCCAATGATCAAAATATGTTGTTAACAAAAGAGTGATCGTAATTTCCTTTCGTATTTGTAATTTATTCTATTCAAACTCAAATTAAATTAGACTGTGAGATGAATACGTCGTTGTTGTTGATTAGATCGGTAGATCGGTCGATTGTAAAACGAACACAGTGCAATAATTGCGTGGAATAACACGTAATCCAATGTTATCACATATCATTGTAAATGTTATGGAATATTAAACAATTTTATCACATGATTTAACTTGTCCTTGATATTACACTTTATTTTTATGTGATACATTGTGATAATCTAGCATTAGAAAAAAATGACCTCATTTAACGAACTGCCAAAGGTCCATTGTCTTCAATTTGGCGAAGCTTTGTTTGAACTTGTCGCATTAGTCTCTGGGCGGATGCTATATCTACTTCTCGAATTTTCTGAAAAATTCTTCGACACCACATTTGTTCGTCTGCGGCTTCCCAACCTTTGTCATAGACCTTCCTAGTTAGTAAGGACCAAAAAACTTCAATTGGGCGAGCTTGAGGTATGTTTGGAGGCACACAAAAGGTATGTTATGTGTTCCTATCCAATCTCTGGCGATTCGAGTATAATGACATGATGCCATGTCAGGCCAAAACATTATTTCGTCTCCAAGGTGACGTTCATTAATAAAATCAGCTTGATACATGAAATCTCCTCGCTAGTTTACTATAAGGTGTACCCACTTGCCTTGCGCTATCAACCACTGTATTTTCACGAATTTCACTTCGAACCTTATGTCGTTCACTTCTTGGTAAGTTTGAATAAGGTACCCCTTGTTCACATTCAGCTATTGTCCGATAGATCATTGTTTTGGAGATATTTTCGTTTCGAAAAACATTTGCAATTTCACGTTTCGGTAGCCGTCCAACAAGGTTGAAGGTTGTAGTTACTTCGAATTTCCAATTTATATGACATGTTTTTGAGAAATTTGAAACTAATGTGTTTTGACACATAAAGGTTGCTTAGCAATCAACAATTGTGAGCAGTGGTAACTTGTTTGATGCTCATAATATAGCTGTAATTCATGTATGAAAAAATTATCAAAACTTTAGATGCATACGTTCGATGAAGAAAAAATATAGATAAAGTTAGCTGGATTAAAAATTTCTAATAACATAAATGTTAGTATGTCTTTTTGTTTTGTACATAGGAATGTCGGAGAAACCACTAATCAAATATATCCTGAAAGTTACCCTCATGATTTAGTCAACTTGTAGCTACAGCGAATTGTTAAAGTTCACAAGTTAGTTCATTAATAACAAGTGCCGTTGTGGTGTATACGTAAACTTGTAAACAGTAATTTCAGTTTAATGGTCATTTAAATTAGCGAATTTGTCTAATAATCAATACAATAACAAAGCAATGAAACATAAATTTCTATTCAACAAACATAACAAGAAGATTTTTCAAAATAACAGCTCTCAGAAGAGCTCCAAAGAAATCCTTTTCAATCGAACCTAATTATCTAATTAATGTTGTTTGTCTCCATATCTTCTCAGCATTATGAGGTCATAATATGCGTCTTTAAATACATTTGAAAAGAGGGCGTTAAGAAGAAAAATATGTGTTACAACCAAAACTAATCTAAAACAAAACGAACGGATGGACGGACGAACACCAGAAGCCAGAATATAAGAGCGGTTCACTTTTTGTGATCGCCCCGGTCACAAGTTTGAAGTCGACTCCCATTTAGAAGTTTACGACTATACCAATTTCCATGTAATTATTTCAGGGGACAACAAGAATGTTTTGAGCAGTTGATTTATTTTCAACAAAGAAGCTCTGATCAAAGGAAAATATTACTATAGTGCAGTAGAAACAAATTATGCGATAGGTAAAACTGCAACACAAATGGTTCTTTCCGCATTATACTGTGAGAAATGTGTATACTAACATATTCAAGATACCCATTGATCCCGGATCAGGAAATCAGTCAAAATCCAAGATGGCAGCTAAATTTCGTATTTTTCATTTAAACATATATAACGTTGTTACTGATGATGCTATTTCAATGGAACTTGGCAGAAATGTTCAAAATATAAAGGCATTGGTATAAAAAAATAACCTCCGACTTCACTTCATTTTTTTCAAAATGGCTGCCATTTAAATATTTAAGTAATTCGTTTTGAAATATTCAAATGGCCGCCATTTAAAAATAGATCATTATGTACTAGAGCTTGCCATTTATATTGTACTTTTGTATTACCTTGTGAAATGACACGAAATCACGAGGCAAAAACAATTTCTTCTATATCATTCATTAAGTTCAAGAAAGAGTAGGCTGTAACGACACAGTTGTTCGGAACATAAAATAACCCCGATAAATAATCAGAACATAGAACTCTACACGAGACAAAACTAGACAAAGTTGGGCACCCAGCACCGAGAGGGCAGCACCTTCGCCTTTCCGTTAATAACTTGACCGATACTACCAAACCATACGTTCTGCGATATACCAGGCAAGCTCTACTTAAGCAGAATAACGATAGGAAGCTTCAACTGAAAATAACCGAAGTGTTGCACTATATTCCGGAGCGTGTTGAATTTAGGTATTGTGAACACATAAATATCCCGCTTCTCGTTGACTCCTCGGTGTGCGTTGAACTCGAGGCTAGACGCTAAGCGAACCTGTATATCGGACGAAGTCCTAAGGCGTGTTGAGCTTAGGGCGGACGCCAACTATCCTAGGTCAAGCCCTGCAGCGTGTTGACCGCAGGACCGAGGCCTTTCCGATTAGCCGAAATTCCGGAGCGCGTTGAGCCCGGGACGGAAGCAAACTCCCGACCTCCGAGATTAAGCTGTGCGTTGAACGCGAGATCCCTACCCTGACACACCCCTTTGGTTATAGGAACCTGACGTCTCAGTGAGGAAGCTGGACAGCCGAGAAGAATAATCCGACGACCACCCTAGGGGGATTGCCAGCCTCCAGGACCAATAAATCGTGTATATATATTGTACAGAATTTTAGGTTTAATTGTATATAATTATTGTAGGTTGAATAAAGAAATATATCTAACCATCCAACCTCTTTTATGCTCTACCCTACTGACGCACCCTCACAAGGCCACTATTAACTTAGCTCTGTTATTTCAAATATCTTTTTCGAGTGAAATTGATCATGCAGTAGTGAAATTTGAACTGTGCTCCTTTCCTCCTACATTATTTCAAAACCCAAGGTTATACGAGTTATGTACTCGATAGAGGGTCATTACTACATCGCCTGCCATGGCATAAAGACAGTACATTAAGTGTTATAACATGATCTTTTGCGATGTTTATGTCAGTTAATTATGGGCAAGTACTGTAGTTTTTGATGATTATCCATCATATACACAATAAAAGACACGACCCATGTTCGCCGAACAAATGCAGTTTTCCCATCTGTAAGCTTAACACCAGATATGACGTTCACAGGAAATAGGGAAAGGAAATACGGCAACACGGATGCTCAGTAATTCATGCAGTTGATTATGCTGATATCCACATTGTTAAAATGCTGTAGAATTTTCAAAAATAAAAATACAACAATTATAGTAGAAGACACTGACATATTGATATTGCTGATTAATTGGTGTAATCAAGCACACCACAAGCTGTTTTTCAGAAGTGATAAAAAACTTCCAAACAGAATAACATTTAGAATATCAATGCCATTAGATATTTGCTTGGAAATTATTTTGCCAACAGTCTATTATTTTTACATTTGTATACAGGTTGTGATACCACCTCGAGAATATTCCATATTGGAAAGCAGTTAGTTTTCAAACGTGTTGTTGAAGATCAATACTGTATGAAACTTGCACTATCGTTTAGCTCAACAAACCTAAATCCAATCAGGTTGAATAATTTGGAAAGAAGATTTTTTTGGAAAATCCGCTAAATACACTTAGGTATAGAAATATTATTCATAAAGTATCAACGGAAAAATGTTTCTTTCATGACAGAATCTTCCCCAAGGGAATCAGCTGTCAAGTACCATAGCATTCGTGCATATTAGCAAATTTTTATATGGAAACAAATTCAAGAAGGATTGAACCCAATAGACTGGGGATGGAGTGTACATGATATTATGTATGTGTCAAAAACAATAAATTTGTCACCTGAACGTATATTACGGATGGTAAGACGTAACTACAAAACAGGCTGTGTTGTCATAAAATGTAGTTGCCGAAAGAATGGTCTGGAATGTTAAGTTAAAATAAGGAAAGCTACGGAGTTCATAGGGAGGAAAAGAATGATCACGTGGAAGGTAGTAGTAGGAGCAGGTGAAAGGAGGCAAGAAAAGGAGGGAACTGAGTGGGCGATGCTCCTCATAAAAACTGGGGGGGACGAAACGTATTCGGATGTAGTACACAAAATGAAATCCGGCGTTAATGTTGAAGCTTTGGGCATCAAAGTCCAAAACATTTAAAAAACTAAAGGCGGTAACATCATAGTTAATGTGAAAGGAAAGGGAGCGGAGGAGAAACTCAAAGGTGAATTGAGGGACAAGATGGTGGAAAATAAAGCCACGGTTGTATTGGATGTATTGGACATCGATCCGTCGGTAAATGTGCAAGAACTCCAAACAGTTGTGTGTGGATGGATGGGGCTGGGACAAGAGGAACTATGCGTGAGAAGTCTGAGGGAGACCAGGGGAGGAGACCAGATCGTCAATGTGTGCGTTAAAAAGGAGAGGGCGGAAGTATTACGGAGATACAGAAGAATCAGAGTACATTGGCAATTCTGTAGGGTAAGGGAGATGTTCACCCCTCTCAGGTGTTTTAGGTGTATGGAGTATGGGCATAAGGAAAGGGGCAGGGCTTGTTTTAATTGCCTGGCAGAGGGCCATAGGGCAAGGGAATGTAAAGGGGAAGCGGCGTGTCTGTCATGCAAGAAGACCGGGCACAGGACGGATTCGATGGAGTGCCCAAAGTACAGAGAACTTGTCTTTGGCAAGTAAAAAAGGAGAGATCATGAATGACAGGCGAATATACGGACAAATGATTCAAATGATTGAGGTTGTCACCAGAATCATGAAGGCGAAAGAAACAGAAGACAGAACGCAGATGAGATCCTAGCTGCGTAAACACACCAGCACCCTTGAGGTTATGTTCGCTGGTCAACAAATTGTGAAAATAGTCTGCAGCGAATACAAGATGAAGAATTCGAAGGTACAGATGAAGATTATTAAGATTTGTGAAAAAACAGCCAACTCATTTCAATTTTTGTTCATTAATGGAAAAAATAGATACTTTGAAATAATGATTTTTTGTTCTTGTAAGTCTAATGTGTAATAAAGTTTTTATAATGTATAATAGATAATTTGATTCAATATCTCATCTTATCTATATACAAAATAAAAGTATGAAAAGTAACCATAGACTGTACTTCATTATTTTCAAAATGTCGACAATTTAAATATTTCAATATGAATTACCTAAATACTTAAAGGGCCACCATTTTGAAAAAAATAAGGTAAGTCAGTGGTTTATTTTATACTTTTATCGTTGTATTTTACATTTCTTCCAAATTTCATTGAAATAACAAAGTTATACATTTTAAACAAAAAATACAAAATTAAGCCGCCATTTTGACTGATTTACTAGGCCGGAATTGATGTGCATTTTGAATATGTCAAAATAGACATATTTTACAATAAAATACAAAAATAATCAATTGTGTTGGAATTTTGCCCAGGTCAAGGGAATTTATACACCATTTTGACCATACTAATCCTTCATTCAGAGATTGTTAGAAGATTCTTAGTGACGATCCAAAGACAGGTGCACCAAAAATAGCATTACTTACGAAAACATCGATGCTGCGAGCCAGCTACTCAAGAATGATTGACATTGAGGAGTTGGATTGATTCGCGACTCTCAATTGTTGCCGATTTTGTATTCGAACATACTTCAGTGTGTTGTGAGATAATAGAACTTCTAAGTTGTTAGGTTACTCACTCGTTTGATTGAATCATAATCGAGATTAGAATTGTTAGTGCTGTACCAATGAATTTCATTAAATATAATTAGACATTTTTGTTATTGTTCTTAATATTTTATCACCTGATTTGAACCTAGTACTCAGTAAAGAAGCAGTGAAAAGCTATCTGCGGCGCAAGAGACTGATAGATAGCAGCTTACATTGGACCCAAGCCCGTTAAGGCACCATTTGGCCCAATTCTAACGTTTTATGAACTTTCTAGTAAAGTTGTAACGTTTTGATTATTGGTAAAATCAACATGGACGACCAACATATAAATTTTACAATAGGGTAAGTCCGGGAGAGATGCCGATTTTTCATATCGACTTTGATTAATGCTTCCAAATTAACATGTTATAATCAAAAAATACGTCGTTAGATTCAACATTTATTTATCAAAACAGAAACATAAGTTTCATTCCGCAATAAACATGTAACAAATATTAAAAACATAAAATGAAATTGACTGTCTCGACCATTACTTCGTGGAATATGCTCATATTGGTGTTTTTAAATGAAACTCACGGTCTCTAGTTAATTCCACAATATAATAAAAGTTATTGAAAATTCTAAAAAATTGACAATTGTTTCGATATTGATTTATCGAAACAATTGTCATTTTTGTAGAATTTTCAATAACTTTTATTATATTGTGGAATTGACTAGAGACCGTGAGTTTCATTTAAAAACAATAATTAAAAGAATATTTTTCAAAACTCTGCAAATCGGCATCTCTACCTAACCCTGAGGGAGAGACGCCGTCAGGTTAAGGCAGAGATGCCACTACACTATACGCCTCTTAATAAGCAATTTAACACAGATCTCGCACGTATTTTGATACTTGGTACATCCCTCATGCACCCACTGCTGGCAATGAATGCATTGAATCCAATCTTCATCTTTAGTTGTCTTCGTATACCCTTCGCCACATCCAGTGCAGGTTGCGTCATCATTACTTTCCAAATCTGAACTGCTATCATAAAGAGACAAACTTGAATCTTAGTCACTGGACTTCTCTACCTGCAGTTTTAGGATCTTCTGTTTTCCTTTTGGCACCGTTTTCGCAGTAACTTTCTCCTTTTTAGATACCACAGGTGTTTTAGCTGCCTTTGTGCCACGTTTCGTTTTGTTGCGATTCACTTGTTTGTGTTCCTGAATGCTTTTGCGCCTTTCTATGGCTTCTGCATTATTTAAAATATCTGCGAGTTTCCCTCCTTTTCCTTTAGCGTCTAGCTCAGCAGCAGCTGGAACAGGAGATATAATATCCAAGGCTTTTCCAGGCGTAATTATTGGAGGAGTAGATGTTTGGGTTTGAACTATAGTTGAAGGTTGGGGTTTGGTAATTCGGTCCTCCTCTTGGCACAGCATTTTCGCAGACGTTTATTTTATTCCCACATCGGTACCTCCGTAGGCGTAGTCCGGGATACTTAGCGGATTAAACGGGTAAATTCCAGCCGCCTTAAAATCTGATGTTGCATTTTGAACACTTGCAGCCTTTCCCCAAGCAACACCTAGGAGTCGTCCGAACTGTAGCCTTCCGATTTTTCTATCAGCATTGGATTCAATCCGAGTATCGCCAGCTTGATAAAATGCTGCCTTCAACGACTTAAAAAAGGATCTATCGAGAGGTTGGAGATAGTGAGTAGTATATGGGGGAAGGCAAAGCAGAATGATGTCATTCTCATCAGCGTATGTCAGAGCTTCCACTGAGTTGTAGTGAGATCCGTGGCCATCAATAATTAGGAGCACCTTCCCCCCAGTTTTTCTTGGGACGAAATGAAACTTGAGCCATTCGAGAAAAATCGCTGTGGTGATGTAGGCTGACTTCTGATTCATGCACACAATTGATCCGGATGGCATGCCATCCTCGAATTCTGGTTTCTTATTTTTACCCTTGAGAATGCACGCAGAAGACAAAAAAGTGTCTTCCGCATTGCAACAGCTTATAACTGTCATTGTCTCGCCCCGTTTCGCAGCCGTCAAAGTAGACACAACTTTAGAGCCTTTTTTGGCAATGAGTTCGCCTAGGCGGTTGTTTAGCTGGAGCCCCGTCTCGTCCATGGTGTAAACACAAGCGAGTTTGTCGAACAACTGGTGTTCCTCCATTGTAGAAGCCAGCAGTTTAAAGTAGTTTGTAACTATATTTTTAGCCATGCTGAAGCATCTACTGCAGGATAAGGATTCAGCTTTTCTTATGGCCAGTTCAGGATGTCTTCGTAAAAAGGACGTAAGCCAGTCGTAAACTGCGAGTTCAGCTCGTCTGTGAAATTTATGGCGTATTTTTAACTGCTCGACCAGGTGAAAAACCATGGGCCTAACTTCAATTCTCGTTGGTGTGAATCCTCTTTCTTGCAGTATATTTATGTGAACAACCATTTTTATTTCAGTTTCTTCATCAAGTAAACTGTCAGGTCCCATTCGTCCTTTTTTGGAATTGCCGGATATAACTCTGCGTTTTAAAGTTCTTGGTGGAATGCTAAACACCCTAGAAGCTTCGTTTACATCAATTCCTTCTACGACGTACGTTTCTTACAGCCGCTTGCAAACTTTCTTAGCTCCATCTACCCCTATTGGGACACCTTCTTTCGTATTTGCTTGGCATTGTTGCAATTAAATAGTTTTAAATTAGTAAGGCATCTCACCCATACTTAAATCGGCATCACAGTTGAAATCGATGCAAATAGTGCACGCATACAAATACGTATAACCTCTTTACATACTCTTTCACCACGAGATTTAAAATTTTCACTAGGGTAATAATTAGGTATATAAGGTCTACTTACTTGCTCCGAAAAACTTTTCACTGCACCAAAATAAAGAATATTAGGCTAAATCGAAATGCTTCAAGATTGAGCAATAGCGACAACCGGCTGTGACAAGCGTTGGTACGTGACTGCCGTAGATCGCGGCTTCGGCTTGTAGGCGAATACAGTCCGAGATATAAGCAATCGGCATCTCTCCCATACCGGCATCTCTACCGGACCCTATCGATACATATGTATCCTAAACAATCATCCATAGATGAAAAAAATAAATCAAGGTAATTAAATTGAAAGCAACCGAGAATGAAGAGAGTCGGGAATCAAGTTCGTATGGCAAAACAATATACTTCTGTTCTTAAATATATGAATGGTTATGCGCATGGATATGTTTCCTAAGTAGGCTAAAATATTGGAGTGGGCGCTTTGTCACTCCATTTTAAGACGAAAAGTTCTCATAAACACTTGTGATAAGTCTTGTTTTAATGAGATACAGGGTGTTGAATTGTTATATTATTTCAACTTTGATGTTTTATAACTCTGTTTGTAATGCCGGTGGAAAAGTGCCGTGTTTTTTATGATTGTACTTACTCCCCTCTTTCGATTTTTACTAATTTCATTCTTTCCAATTCATAAACGAAGCCACTACGAATTTTTTTAGGGTGATTTTTAATAAAAAATTTTAGCCAAATTGGGTGGCTACGTTTATTAATTGGAAAAAATGAGATTAGAAAAAATCGAAAGAGGGGAGATAGTACAGTCATAAAAAAATACGGCGCTTTTTCACCGGCATTACAAACCGAGTTATAAAACATCAAAGTTGAAATAATAAAATAATTCAACACCCTGTATCTCATTAATGACAAGACTTATCACACATGTTTATGGGAACTTTTCGTCTTAAACTGGAGTGACGAAGCGCCCACTACACTATTTTAGATTACTTAAGGAACACCCTGTATAGGGTGTAAATTTTATACAAATATGCCGGGATGAAAAACAAAATAGTCGAAAGGAATGGCGTGTTTGCAAGAGAGAGAGAGAGAGAGAGAGAGAGAGAGAGAGAGAAGTTCGTGGATTTTTGAAGTTGGGGCTTGTAGTGTTTTATTGGGCTGTTTTGTTTGGAGATTGGCCCTGTTATAGGATTTATTTCCTCTTCAGGGCTGGTTGGGGGTGTTTTTGTGGGTGGTTTGTGTGCGCGTATTGACTTGGCTGCGTTTTGGGTAGGGCTGAAAATTCAGTTTTTTAAGAAAAGTGTATGGGAGGTAGAGAAAAAAGGTGTATAGAAAATTGAAGATTTGTCTGGTTTTGTGGGTGATTTGTGTTTTTTTGCTAGAAATTAACCGGAGAGAGAGGCATGAACAATCAGCAACGATATCGGGTGATTTTTGTGCGAATGTGGTTTTAAAGGTGTATAGAATGCGAAATTTAGAAGTGTCTGGTGAAGGTAGAAAATGAATAAGACGAACCCCGTTGCGTTACGGATAAGTAATAGAGGCGAGGTGGATGATTGAAATTGTTGGAAGATGAAAATGTTTTTGGGGATTGGGTGTCTCCTATGTCATGAGAGTTAATAAGAAGCGTTGGGAATGGTTTTTGAAATTTTTGATTTTAATTTGGAATTTGTTGGAAAAGTGAATAGGAGACATTGAAAAATGTGTGGATGATGTCGGGTGGTGGCGACTGGCTTTTCTCGAATTCGAGGTGAGGAATTTGTTGAAAGGTGTGTTTATGTGCGGTGTGGTACCTTGAAGGTGAAAGTTTTAAAAAAAATTTTTCGAATATTGAGTAAAATTTTTTATTTATTTATAAAATGTTGAATTTGAAGATTTTAAAATGATTGTTTAAAATATTGTGATGAGTAAGCTGGCACCGAGAAATAACAATAATAATAAATCCAAAAACTTCGTCGTACGTCGGTCCATTTGGCTAGCGAATAAATTCACTATGCTACAGGAAAAAACGTGAAAAACCTGCAACACCGACGGGTTGGATGGGGCTCGCGGATCAAATCGAATCGCTTTCGCTCCTGATGGGAGTGAAAGCAAAGTGAGCACGCCTGCCTATATTTGTTATAGAGCAGTTGTGTCGATAAATGGAAGGTATTAAATGGCCAAGTGTTTCGGCTATGACATCTCGTGAGTTAGGGATGGCATTCATGAGTGTGACGGTGAGTATTTCGATTAGGATTTTGGAGTCGGTTGAGAGGTCGTACGGAGTTGGTGGCTTTTCGAGAGTGACTGGTGCGGTCTCTTGGGGGATTTTGGGTGTCGATAGCCTGTGGGGGCAGCGAGGATGGAAGGCGTGGTGAGGACCACCGCAATTCGTGCATTTAGGGGTTTCGGGCGTGGGGCAATTTTCGGTTCGGTGGCCAGTTTGGCCGCAGCAAGGGCATATCGGTTTAGACCGACAAGTGTCAGAGGAGTGTCCGGTTTGCGTGCAACGACTGCAATATTTGGGGACTGGGGGCATCGGATTGTTGTTGGATGGCTCGCACTGATGTGGGAGGCCATGAAATGTGATGCTGGAGGTGAGGACCTAGTGATAATGGTTTTCGGATGTGGTGACGATGCGGAACATCGATGTTGGTTTATTGGTGGCCTTGGCGATGATTCGCCAAGTTTTGAGAAAAGGGATTTGTTGGTCGTGAAGAATTTCTTCGAATTCTTCGAGGCTGACCGAGGCGTCTACGTTTCTGAAAACGAGAGTGTAGGTGGGAATGAGGGTTTTGTTGGCCGGGCGGGGTGGACGTTCGGTGGAGTTAAGAACGTTTATGATGGTGTTGTTAGCACCAGTGGAGTTGTAGATTTGTCTCAGAATAGTTGAGACTGACTTAGGGGAGGACGTTTTGAGTAAGGCGGTTCGGTTGAAATATACTTTCAAATAGAGGATGTGGCCGTGTAGGAGTTCGAAGGTGTTAAGAAGAGTGTAGAGGGATTTTTGTGTGGAGTATTGGGTTGGGAGATTTCGTAGGTTGAGGGTTTGTATAGGTGTGTTGTTGTTGGTGTGGGTTGTTGTAGGAATGTTGGTAGGTGTCGGTGTTGTAGGTCGGGATTTAGTTTTACCGACGAGGGTGAAGCCATCCTCGTCGGAGGCAGGTGGTTGTCGTTTAAGTGTAGGTGTAGGGGATTGGGATCTTACGGAGGAAGCATAAGACCTTATTGGGGATGTGTATGTGGATTGTGTGTGTTGTCGAGTGTTATCGTATGATGTGTTTTGTAAGTAGCGTGGTGTTGTTTTTGGTGGGTTCTGAAGGGAACGTGTTGAGGAGTGGTGGGTTTTGTTGGAAGTGTGTGTAGAGGTGGTGCTGGATGTAACCGGTGAGAGAAGAGGGAATTCTTTCTCACAGAGATTTGGTGTTGTTGGTTTTGAGGGAGTGGAAATGTGGAAGCTGGTGTATAAGTCTTGTGGAAACAATGTGCGATGAGGGTCAATTGCGTCGATCATTTGTTGGACATTCTGATTGATTTCGAGATGGCGTTTTTCGGAATCGCGTATGAGTTGTCTGGAGGATTCCTTGAGAGCTCTGCTGCTGCGGCGGTGTCTGGAGGACATTTTTGGATTGAGTGTGTTAAGGAGTGGGGTCGAAAGCTAATACCGACAGCGGACTCACTGCCGGTGGCAGTTGCCTCCCCAGTTAAAGGTTTCCTGACTTATTAGCTTTCAGGAGTTTTATATTTACCTGGATGCTAAATGTCCTTCCCTCTTCGGATGGTGTGGCTTGCTCATGTGTTGGCTGAAATAAAAACAAGATTAACACTGTTTATTAGTTTCATAAATAGAAGTTGTTTCGAGAGAAACAATTTACACTTCCAAGTGTATTGAATGAACTGTCGAACTGAAAAGTTCGGCAGAACATGTGGTTTGGCGGGGTTTCTCCGACGGAGGCGTCCACGATGCCGGCGAAGTCGCGGTGAATCGGTTTGAATCAGTGACCAATTCTTGCTGTATCACCTTCCTCAGGCGATGGACTGGCGCTACGCGTGTTTGCTTTATTTCATCAGTATACGTAACAAAAAAATTTGCATGCACACTTTATACTTTATTATAATATTTACAGGGATGTGTATACATATACTTGAATATATTCGGTATCTATAACCTTAGTACTAACTTCTCATTGGTGGTTAATGTTTGATTTTTCTTCTGTGGATTTGTACTGCGTACTCCAGAAATGGAATAAATGTTGTAGTAAGTGGGATGGTATAGTTGGAAAACCTCAATATTAATTCTTTTGAACAACTAAGTCCGTATAACGGATACATATCTTTTTTCGTTCGACAATTAAAGATAAATACATTTGGCATGAATATAGTTTAAGGATTACCCTGTAACTGATTATTCATGAAACATTAGTTTGTTCACCACATCCTCATATTGTATTTTTAAGTGCAACGTCATTGTGATTCCTTTTATGTGGGCTGGCAGGCATAAAATACTGTAATGTTCGAACATTGGCGGATATCAAATGATATAAGCGAAACCATATTAATACAATCCCCGACGTATTATATGTACAGATAATTCTAAGCAACTTGAATAAGTTTCTGATAGAATCAATTTTTGTTTGTTAACTGAATGCTGCAAATTCTAAAAGCTGGCTATATAAAGATTGTCTACGACTATTTTAACAATATCTGAAATATTGAAAGATTTTTGCTCCATCGTTTTGAAATTTATCAAACAAGTAATCTATAGGAGGCAGATACGGAGAGGAGTTAATTTAATTAACAGATCTTAGAGAAATATTAGCCCAAATTCACCTTTGTGAAATTGAATAGGCTATTTGACACATATCAAAATGTTTCATTCATAATATATTTCTCCAAAGGAACCCAAATATATCGATTTAAATTTATAAAAGTTGGTAACGGCTCTAGAAATTTAATTTGAAAATATCATCTTTAATCAACCACCGAAAACGATACCTGCTATGTTCGTGACATCATGAAAAGCTTAAACAAATAAACGTCTTTTGTACGTTGTATTGAGAGAATCGAATAATATAATCAATTACTCTGATTTCGAATAGTACAAGAATGAAACACTTTATAAACAGTATATCACAAAACTTGAATGAAATATGTACGATTTTTTATTCTTGAATTTCCAATAATCTTAATTGTATAATGAGTTGTTTTGTTATGGGGCAAATAGGTGCTGGCAACGTAAGTAGTGAGTACTGAGGATATTCGAACACATCGCAGCTGGATGTTGTATACTAATATTTGTTTAAAAAAAATTCATTCTGTTATTTTGAAAATATTATCCATAATACAATTGATTGGTTTCCCTATTTTTTCGAAATGCCGAACTTCTTTATTACTTCGTTGGTATCAGTTTTCTTACATAAATATAATTCAACAAATTTTGAAACATTATCTATTATTACCAGAATATGCCTGTTCCCTTGTATACTCATAGTTAAATAATTAAATTACTTATAAAATCCATTGCCACTAATTCCATGGTTCGAAAGCCAGATGGTATTAACCAAAAACTATATTTGAAATCATTTTTTGAAAATATTACTGAGGTAGTTATTGTTTCAAATATGGCATCAACATTCATTGGTGCTTCATATTGTGGCACTGTATATTGATTAACATTTCTTGCATCTAAACATAATCTTATTTCACAACTTGATTTTCTTACTACTACTAATGGATTAACAAATCTTTTTGTAGGTACATATCTGTGTTATACATTCTTTATGGTTTCTTGATATTCTGAATCCCTTCTTTATCAAATCTTTATACTTCCCTAATAAATTCAAAACATATTATATATATACTCGTATATATATATATATATATATATATATATATATATATATATATATATATATTCACTTATGTTCTTCAACCTTCCGATAATATTTAGAATTACATCTTCTTGGTTTCAAAGGTTGTGGTATGAAACAAATATATTAGTTAAAATATATTTTCGAATAAAGACTTATCAAACTTGACGTTTCGCTCTTATTTTAGGAGGATTTTCAAAAGAATATGTATAATATTAAAATTAAATTACATAAAATACAGTTATTGTAAAAATTATTTTGAAAAAGTCAATAAAATGTCATGAATGAAGTGTCAATAGCAATAGAATACCTACCTTAGATATTTACGATATTTACGCAACGATATTATGTTGGGAGTGATAAAAATAAATTAATTAATTAATTTGTAATAAATTTGACTCAAGTTTTTTATGTCTTGTTTGTCATTTACTGATAATTTATCTTGTTTTATATATATCATTTCTTTGATTTTGAGTTTTTGATAATTTGTGTCTTGTGTTAAAATTTTTGTGTTTTTTAAATCGAATTCATGATTTTCGTTATGTTCATGTTTGTGTAGCGCTGTGGATGCATTTTTAGTGTATTTATGGCCGTTTATTCGGCTTTATAGATATTGTGTAGTCATTCCTACATAATTTTTTGAACAGTTTAAGCATGGTATGGAGTATATAACATTTGATTTCTTATTATTTTTAGTTTTGCTTTTTAATTTAGTAAATAGTGATGATAGTGTATTATTTGGTTTATGGCATATTTTGATATTATGTTTAGATAATATATATTTTAGTTTTTCTGATAATTGATTCGTATAAGGTAGAGCTATATATATATTTTTTTCGTGGTTCAAAGTTGTTAGTGAATTTGGTTTTATATTGTTGTTGTAGTATTTGTATGTACGTTGTTGAATAATTTTATTTATTTGATTTGAAGGATAGTGATTATTTTCTAAAACAATCTTAAGTTTTTTAATTATTTCAGGACGATATTTAGGTGAAGTTAGTTTTATAGCTCTATCTATCAAAAACTCAAAATCAAAGAAATGATATGTATAAAACAAGATAAATTATCAGTAAATGACAAACAAGACATGAAAAACTTGAGTCAAATTTATTACAAATTAATTAATTAATTTATTTTTATCACTCCCAACATAATATCGTTGCGTAAATATCGTAAATATCTAAGGTAGGTATTCTATTGCTATTGACACTTCATTCATGACATTTTATTGACTTTTTCAAAATAATTTTTACAATAACTGTATTTCAAGTAATTTAATTTTAATATTTATACATATTCTTTTGAAAATGCTCCTAAAATAAGAGCGAAACGTCAAGTTTGATGTCTTTATACGAAAATATATTTCAACTAATATATTTGTTTCATACCACAACCTTTGAACCCAAGAAGATATAATTCTAAATATATATATATATATATATATATATATATATATATATATATATATATAAATATCCGGGCTTTTTATGTCATACTCTTCTAATTCTATATTTATGGTCTTCTTCTTGCATTTAATATCGTCTATAATTCCTTGTTTGCTTATTATATTTGTCATTTTGTTTATTTCTAACTTCTATTCTTCAAACCAAATTATTACTACGTTTTTCCATTTCATCTTTCCCAATCACCACATCTGCTTCCATATTTTTCATAACTAACATATTCATATATATACATATATATATATATATAAATATATATATATATATTTATATATATACATATATATATATATATATATATATATATATATATATATATATATATATATATATATATGAAATTGACCGTCTCGACCCTTACTTCGTGGAATACGCTCATATTAGCGTTCCTAAACGAAACTCAAGGTCTCTAGTTAATTCCACAATATAATACAAGTTATTTTAAATTCTAAAAAATTGACAATTGTTTCGATAAATCAATATCATCGTCAGAATGACAGAAGTTACATTTCATTTTATGCCTACCTGATGTTTAGTAGTTATATTTTTGGCTAGACCAAGAAGTAACCTAACTTGTGATTGGCTTAATATATGTTTATAGGAAAAAGAAGAAGATGTGATATTACAAATATTGAAGCTTAGATATTATTAGCCCTATGGTGATATCCTGGATATCATTTTTCCAATTAAGATCAGTATAACTGTGCAATGATATAGAAAACCAGGAAAACTATATCTGCTGATCTTTACAATTATCACTTAATAAGACAGTTTATTAGTGGAGAATTCCCTAGATTTAACTGTTCATTGACAACTTCATATTGTGGGTTTCTTAAATGTCTTCTAATTTCCAGTTCTTCAAGGAAATCCAGTTCTTGTTTCTTTTCACAAATATGCAGCACTTCTAGTTCTGTGTTAGGTGTCAATGAATGATTGGTGTCAAGTAGATGTTTTGCGTAGTGAGATTTATCTGGTTGTTTTAATCTGTAAGCTCGTAAGTGCTCACTGTATCGTATTTCAAAATTCCTAAGGGTCTGACCCAAATAGACAGCATTACATTCTGGACATTTGAGTTTATATATACCTGACTTCTTTAAAAGTGGTATTTTTGTTTTTACATTTAACAATTTTGTACTAACGTTACTTTCTATTTTAAAAGAAATTGTTGCATTTGTTGCTGAAGATATTATCTTTGAAATATTATTAGAAATATTTCCTGCATATGTGATGGTTTTATAAGTTTTAATTTCATCAGCTTGTTTAGGATATATTAGTTGTAATGCCACTTTTTTCTCTTTTTTACTAATTAGTTTATTTATCATATCTAATGGATAACCGTTAGATGTTGCTATTTGTCTAATTGTATTAATCTCTCTATCAAAATTACATTTGTTCATAGGAACTGAAAAAGCTCTATGTATCATTGAATTATATGCTGCTAGTCTGTGTGAGACAGGGTGGCTAGAATTGAATGGAATTGTCACATCAGTCTGTGTTGGTTTTCGGTAAATTGAATAATCAAGTACATCATTAACTCTTTGAATTTTTAAATCAAGAAAATTGATTGAGCTATTTTCTTCAATTTCTAATGTAAATTTAATTTTCGGGTGTAAATTATTGATGTGGTTGAAAAACACATCTAATTGTCGCTCACTACCCATAAAACAAGCTAATATGTCATCCACATATCTATACCAAAATAAAATATTTTTCGAAATATTACTTTCAAAGATCTTTCTTTCTAAATTGTCCATAAAAATGTTTGCTAAAATAGGTGATATAGGGCTTCCCATTGGTAAACCTTCATTTTGAATATATATCTTATTGTCAAAAGTGAAATAATTCTGATTAATGCATACATCAAATAAATTAAGTATATCTGATATTATTCCTGGATTAATATTTTTATCTTCTAGTAATTTTCTTACAAGTATTAGACATTCTTTAAGAGGAATTTTAGTAAACATATTAGTTACATCGAACGATATGAGTTTATAGTTATCTTGCAATTGGATTGATTTCAACTTTTTGATTAGTTCTATTGAATTTCTAATTGAGTACTGAGATTCATATCCGTAAGTATTGAGTATATTGTTGAGCTTTTTTGCCAATATATTATTAGGAGCATTAACATAAGAGACTACAGGTCTAATTGGTTTCGTTATTTTATGTAATTTAACTGTTCCATATAATTGTGGACAATGAGGATTCTCATGTATGATAGACCTCTTTTCGTAATCATTTAAAAGATAATTTGAATTATTAACAATATCCCTTACATTATTAGAAAACTTCTTTGTTGGGTCTGCTCTAAGAACTTTTACATCGCTGGATTCTATAAAGTTATATACTTTGGAATTGTAATTTTCAGTCGTCAAAATGACAGTAGCATTCCCCTTATCGGATTTTGTAACTGTTAGGTTATGATTCTCTATCTTCTGTTTTATTGCGTTTAAAACTGAAATGTCATTTTTTGTTTGACGTTTAACTTTTGAAGGTTCAATATTTTTGATTAAATTGGCAATTTTTAATTTCTCATAAAGAAAATTATTTGAATTAGATTTTAAAGCTATTTCTGACTCTGTAGCTATAATTTGTTTAATATTATTCGTAAATTTAGGTGGTATGCTGTACTTTAAACCTTTATTTAAAAATTCTATTTCACTATTTGTAAAATTAGTGTCTGAAAGGTTTTCAAATCGTGGTGCAAAGTGTGTTGGTATGTAGGTACTTACAGTTTCATGATGTTTTGAGTATTGAATTTTATGTTGTGTGTGTTCAAGATTCTGTAGCTTCTTTTCTTGTTTCTTAAATTTCATATGCTTCATAGTGCTGATATTTTCTCTAATTTTGTCATATAACACTCCCGTGTCTATGTTGGTTGTTGTCTCGAAAATTCGAGATCTTCTAATATTACTGACGCAAATGTTGTGTTTGACTATCCTGCTGAATTCTGTTATATTTTCTCATGTTTCATTCACCAACTTTGCTCCCATGTTTCACATCTTTTCTTGGTTGTACCGTACCGATGACGGCTAATGAGCCAGAAACATGCATGTCTGCGGTTACCACTTTTTTCAGTAACCCCTTCTTCTATTTGCGTGCAATACCCACTAATCTATTCGTTACTTATTGTTTATATGTCACGCACTATTCGTACATCTTATATATATATATATATATATATATATATATATATATATAATATCGGTTACTTACTAATACTGAGATTGTTTAAGGATGCTAAGAGGTCTATTTTATGTTTCAACTACATTATTACAATTTTTACATTTTAAATTTTCTCTCCCAAGACCTGGAAAGGCCAACTTGACTCTTCAGCGATATATATATATATATATATATATATATATATATATATATATATATATATATATATTATTACGTTTGTTTTTAGTTTGTATCTGTTGTTGCATATGTTATATCGATGCAATTTGAATAAAACAAATACCTATTATATATTTTTTTAATTAAATACTTTTCCATAACACACAGACACAATACTAAAGAAAAAACAACACTTTCACACAATTCATTTTTTGACATTCAAATTTATTCTGAAGGTATACCAACTAATATGTTAAGCACTATGTTTTCTTTCTAAATTGAAATTTTAATTATAATTGAATTTTTTGTAATTTTGAAATTTGTTCTCTTTAGCCTTTCTTTTTATTGATTTTAATTATTTTGGATTTGAAATTAAATATTTACTTATTTATTTGTTTATATATATATAAGATAAATACTTTCCAGGGAGTTTTATAAATTTTAAAAATCTTTAGAAAAATAAATGATTGTTATTGGTTTTTTTATATGTCAATGATTTCTGCTTCCTGCCGTTTTCTACTAATTATGTCTCCTGAATATCCACTCACCAGCAATCTTGCGTTATTCACCAATGTACGTCTCAGCTCCGACACTTCACTTCATCGTTACTTCTTGTTTCTTAAATACCTTCTGCTGCATTCCGAACATTCTTAACAATTTATTTTATTTAAATTCTCCAACAATAAAAACTTCTACAATATCCGTCTCTGGTCTTCCAATTTACTTTATATTATTTTGATGTTACTTATTGATGTTTATTATTTGACTTCTGCTACTCACGTTCCTTCGTTTCTTTTTAAATTATATAAATTAACTTTTTCCAAATTGAAATTTCTCCTTTTATAATATTTATTTCTTTGGTTTGGTTAACTTTTCTATGTAATCGTCCAATTTATATAATTTGCGGTTCTTTTTTATAATTTTTTCTTAAATTCGAAAATTTCTGTCGCACCTTCTAAATCTCTCCAAAAAACTCCTTTATTTATCCGTTACCCGGTATCGATATTCCTTTTTTTATATATAAAACGTTCAATCCCACTTAGATTATTCATTTGAACCAATCACATTTCCTTTCTATATTAATTTAATGACTTTATTAATTGTTATACCTTCTTTACATATAGTATGAACTACATCTACATTATAAACTATATTATTTACCAGATACAGTTTTTTGAATTTATAAGAAATCTTTTCTTTTAAATGTCAATTTAATCTTTATATTTACCGAATTAGCTGTATAACCACATACATCTCACACTCCTCTTCTTATTTAATTTAAACCATTGACATTGACAATAATTTTAACCCAACATTTTAACTGTCATCGTGATATTTTGTGTTTACAAAATTTTATTATAGATATGAATCGAAATATGGATTGCATTTATCCAATATTAATTTATTCACTGGCAATTACTGAGGTAAAGTTCATATTTTATATTATGGTATGAATACGTTGTCTTCAAAACAATATTATAGCGGTTATTTGTTTGGATAATTTCATCATTGAAAATATGGACATTCTTATCAGGTATTTATAATTCTATAACTACTCTATTTGTGTACCTGATAATATATATATATATATATATATATATATATATATATATATATATAATATATATATATATATATATAATATATATATATATATCTATATATATATATATATATATATGAAACTCCCTCTATCTCTATTTCTTCTGTGACTGTCTTACTGTCATATTTACTTCAGTTAATTTCTTTCCATTAGCTCCAATTAATTTATTCTTGGAATTTTTATTTTATTTTCTCTCAATTTTTTAATTTTATACACTACATCTTATTTAATTCATGATGCTTCTGACCCGCAATCAATTAAAATCTTAATTCTAGATCTAAATTAAACGATTTTTACGATAGAAATTTGTATTTTTTTGCAATCTGCTACTGACTTCATGTATTTTTATGTTTCATATACAAAACTTCCCTAAGATGAGTTTGTTTTTGTCTATCAATTAAATAAAAAAACATCGTTTGTTCTTCACCTCTACTTATGGGGCAATAGGATAGCACAGCAACGTCAATGCCCCATGTGGCAAAGTAACAAGTATGAATAAAATACAACATTTTTAAACTGAAATATTTTATTTTCAAAAAATTCAGTGAACAAAACCTGAGTAATTAGTAAAAAAGGAAAAATAGTAATCAATCATTAATACACGGCTCAATTGCCAAGGGACATACCGAAGAATAAAAACGACTGTTACCGTTTGGTTTTACCGTGGAATGTGGGGCTCGGTAAAATCATATCCGTTTTCATGATAATAGAGATATCTAAATTAAGTGGCAAAAAAATGCTGCTCAAACTTTTCGTTTTCGTCAGTTAATATTTTTCCCACTTAGTAAATTTTTCGTTCTTTGGGATTAAATACTACCAAAACATAATTGGCTTTCTTGGGATCGCCGTCCAATTCATTAAACTGGAAACCACCCCCACTTTCATCATCTGAAGACGACACAACTATTTCTTCTTCAGAAGTATGATAACTAGTGGGTTCAATTTTTTTGCGACAACATTTTACAGTATTCAGCTTACTCTCCGTTTCTCTTAACTGATCTCACAGCTGCTTTTTTATTGATTTTTCATGTTTTGGATTAATTCTTCCGTTAATGGCGTCGAAGAAAGATTTCCGAATGTTTTTTTCTTATATATTTCTTTTAATAGCATCTGTTTTATTTGTGGCATAGGTAACATATCACTATTATATTCGCTATTATCTTTTACTGCAACGACATGAATTGTCTGCAATGTCTCAGTAGCGTCAAGTGATGTGCTGGAAGATGAAGGTGGCGTTATTGTGTTTTCTCGAATTGCAGCTTGAATCTGTTGATTTGGTTTATTAACATTAAAATAAAATTGAAAACTATCTTTTCACTCGTGTAGACTTCAGCAATATATTTACATGGTTCTAACAACCTCTACTAATTAATAAGATACTAACAACTGACATTTATGCATTAAGATTGATTACTACATCATTTAGTAACCTCGTGAATGGAACTGTCTGGTTCGGCTAGTATTTTTTTAAATAAATGTATTTACAGAAATGTCTTCTTTCCGAAGGGTTAACATCTAAAAATCGTAGAAGGAAATTAATATCCTCCAATGCAATAAAACTTGTGGACGCGTGTCTTAATTTTAATCCCTCCAATGTAAGATGCTACTGGGAGTAAAAAAGAAATCAAATGCTACCAAATACCATCGGCCTCTAGATATAGGCTCATTAACATCTGCTACCACAACCCAGAGCTCCTCAGCCCAGAGCTCCACAGCCCAGAAAATTAAATCCCCTAATCGAGATGTCCAAGATATCCTCTGGATTGCCAATTTTTCTGCCTGCACCTGCAACCACGCCTAACTTGTCGTCTTCAACCCAAGGAAAAAATGCCATCCGGAAGTTTAGTTACCAAGGAACTGTCCCCAGCACTACCAACATGGTAGTCTATTTTTGATACGACCCCCGGTATAACTAGAACCGTAAAATCGTCAAATCCTTGTAGTCCATAAAAGTCAAACTCAAAAAAATATAAGTTATATTATCCCCTAAATTCCCTTATAATTCCAAGTTGTGGAAACTAGACTAAGTTTTGAAAATTGATTCATTGTGATGAGATAACTGAATAGTTTCTTAAGTGTAGATATAGTTTTGCACCTAATAATTATTCCCGGTTATCTTAGATACTTCTATTTAAAGTTTTTAGCCACAGATATATTTTTTGTATTCCATTTTTCAGTAATTTTTACAAACTTTATATAATTACGAAAGCTATTTCCTCTCTTCCTCTACTGTCCTTTGTCCTTATATTTTTCTGTCATAATGGTATAATGGGCTTCAATGAGCATCACTATCAAATGCTGATACAGTCATACTTCCAAAATATTTAATAATAACATTACAAGTGTTGTAAACGTTAATGTGTTTGTTAATATTTTAGATGACAAGTTGCTTTTATTCGAAGGTCATTTTATCTATAATTAGGTATCACCGCTACCGAAAATTATTGATTCGATAGTGAGTCCAGCTCAATTCATAATTAAATGAAACTACCGTATGAATTGATCGATAGTAGACTATGAAATGAAACGTAGACAGAATATATAATTCAATAATATTACATTACTGGTGGAACCATTGAACGCCTTTGATGATTCATGTCAATAGATTTCGCACATTTAAGAGCCAGTGGCGGAGGTTCAAAATAATTACATACTACTGTTAAAAACAGCTGTGTAATAATGCAACATATTTAATAACCATAATGATAATAATAATAATATTATCAGAATTGCCATCTACGGATGTTAGTAAAGCTTTGCGCCATGTACACATCTCAAGTGACTCTAGAAAGAATAAAGTTTCCATTTAATAAACAATTGAAGTGATGAAATCCAAATCACAAAAATTTTTGAAATCACGTAAAATACCATTTCGTTTATTAAATATATCCAACTTTTTCTATCTTCAATTGATACTTACAAAGAAATAATTCTTAATTCATTGACTGAAATTTATTCAGATAAAATTTTTATATACAATATGTCGCTCTAAGTTGGAATCATATGGAAAACTTTTTTATTATTAATTTTAGAAAAAAAGTTATTTTTCATGAACAGTTCTGCATTATCTAAAACCTAAAATACAGTCATAAAATATCAAATTTTTTAGTCATATACGAGGTTTGTCAAAAAATATGGGTTTTACTCAGGAGTAAAGTACTTTTAAATTTGACAATATCGAAAAATGTTACTAGAAAAAGTTGATCATAATTAAAAATTTCGTTTAAATATTGGAAGTAATAAATGTGACTTAATATATGTTAATTGAAAAAAGAAGCTTCAATATTTGTAATATAACATCTTCTTTTTTCTAATAACATATATTAATTCAATCACAAGGTAGGTCACTTCTTGGTCTAGCCAAAAATAACTACTTAACATCGGGTAGGCATCAGATGAAATGTAACTTCTGTCATTCGGACGATAATATTCAGTTATCGAAATAATTGCCAATTTTTTAGGATTTTCAACATTTTTCATTATATTGTGGAATTAGCTAGAAACATTGAGTTTCATTTAAAACACTAATATAGGTTTTACTTGCTAGTGCCTCCATTATGTTATTAAAGCGATCTTCATGTTTATTTTCCCACGTCCATTTTACATGTTTTTAATAAATCCCTCAAGTCACTACTTTGATCAGTTTGATATATATCTAAGAATTTATGTAACCATACCAAGAAACGTTTGTAATTCTTTTACATTATTTGAGTTTTCAGTAATTAAAATTTACTGTATTTTTAGTGAAATTGAAAAAATATTGCACAAGTATTTCACTTCAACTGCAAACTTACAATTTTTGAATTAAATTCTATATTATATTCCTTTGCATTGTCTAATGCTTTTTTATGTCTACTATCATGCTCATTATGAATGTTCTTGTGAAGCTTCCGGACTTGTTTTTAAACCGCATAGTAATTTTTTAAAACAGTACCTTGCAAATGTCCTTGCAAATGGCCTTGCAAAAGTACATTATTTATTACTATTTTCGGTTAACCTAATATTTGATAAAATGCTGTTGCAGCATCTAGTAAACTAAAGTTCTTAGCACTTTTTATTTTAACCGCTATTTCTTCAAATGTCAGTAATTTAAAATATTCCCTTTTTATATTATCATTTAAGTATTTTGGGTCTAAACAAACTCATACTTTCACTGTTTACATTCTTTACTATAACTAAAGCGTTTACGAATTCAGTTGGTTCTGTAACTTTTTCAATAATCCCTAATTTTTCTTATCTATTTATTCTATTTTTAAAGGTTCCATTAACATAAATTGTATTTTTCTACATGGTATACACATACCTTAAGCTCCTTCTATTAATTTAATGTCATATACAACACCTTTTATATCTGTACTCTTCTGCTCGAATAGCTGTTTCGAACCTTTCTGTGTGGATTCAACTCATATAACTTTTTTAAACGAAACGGACTGTTTCTAATTTTGAAATAATTTAGAATCAGTTAGTTCCATTTAAAAAAGTAACCTCTTTATATATTTCAATTGATTTTTTAAACTCGCCTTGCACTTGTTTACTATCTACACTAACGTTGACCATATTTAAAACCTTATTCGAAGCTCACGCATACCTCCACCAGATAATGTTGACATCGATAGGATTGGATCAAAACCTGGTCAGTTGTCAGCTGAAATAATTGCGTATTTAAAAAGTCAACAGTCGATGACATTAAAAGACCACTGTAGCGGAACAGGAATCTAAGGCCCAATATTTTTCAAAAATAAATAGTATAAGTTAAAATAGTTAGAGCTAAAAATATTTACCTACCTGTGTTATTTTTCTAATCTTATAATAAAGTTCATCCAAACAACTGAAAGCATTTGCTTTCCTTACATTGCATGGCTTGCCAACAAAAAATCATTATCAGCCAGTTATAAGTACGAATTTTTCTTCTTTTTATATGTATCCCCTGCTAAGAATATCATCAAGATCTTCATAGTGTTGTTGAATCAGATCCACTTAAAACGTAAAAGAATAATTAAAGTCATAAATAATTCTACTTGTAACATACTTTCAATGAATATTTGTGGTTATTAAAATATTTAAGGTATGTTAAACTTATTCTAAACTATAATCTAATATCTACTTATTGAAAATAAATTGTTCAGATATTTTAAAAGGCAACTCCATAAATTGTTGTCTATTGATAACAGAATACATATGATTTTCTTGTGAGATGCAAAATACGGTTAAAAATTTGTGCCAATATAATCAAACGACAGATAAACTACTTACTATCATTCTTCTTGATTAGTTTGGACTTGTAGTGACGAATCCGTAGAACCTCTTCATGTAAATAACATTTTAATACTCACACTGTACTAATTTAAATTAATTAAGCAGTAATCGTGATATTGTTTACAATCGATATTATAACCATATTAGAGATTATCTATGAACATATTGTAAAATGACATTTGTAACGACAATTGACGCCGAATTGCGCTGTTGTCAAGTATATTTTAACATGAGAATGTACCATTCGTATTCTTATGGGAGCGGTGCTCGAGAATATAATTTTTAAGAAGTATTCGCAAATAGAGCATTCACAGGCTTGTGTATACGTGCCGTTGCGAACAATGTCAAGAATAGCGCCCTGGTTCGAGATTCAGGGCGGACGAAACTGAATTACTGATAACCACATCCGCAAGAAATGAATCACCGGTGCAACAGTGATTTTGTTATCGACATATAGAAAAAACGCAAACCAAACGTTCAACTTTAGAAATATTTTTACAAAAGTAACAAATTTTATTTTTGAATAAATGCATGAAAAATTATCATTAATGCTGCAAATGGAAGATCATATATAAATTATATGGCAAACGTATACATAATTTTCTCGTAGATGATATACTTTTTAAGAAAATACAAAAAAGATAGAATTGCGGGGAAAAAGGCGAAATTTTCGGTATAAGTTTAAGAGTGTCTGCCGTCCAGCGCTTCATTACAAAAACTGGAAGAGAAAAGAGGGCAAAGTCGAGATATGACATGGCGCGAGTGACGAGCAGTCACTCTTGATTTCATTTGTGAATGCCTAAATATTTTCATTTTTCAAATGAGAGTCTTACGCATATATGTTGGCTAATACACAAAACATATTGAATAAATGTTCTTGCTTTTTGGTCTATTCTAAGAAATATTTTAGACGTTTCTGCGAAATTTTGCATGTTAACAAAATATTACCTTATATTGACAACCCTGATATATAAAAACATTCATCATTCACTACATGAGTCTTAAAATTTCAAAATACAATCTGCTTAAACCATAACAAGACTTTCCGTCTTTAATTGTTAAAATATAAGTTTTAATATACGAAAAAGAAGCTGCTGGTATAAAATATAAAAGAGCTATTTTATCAACTGTTAAGTTGACTTATGTTTTATTAATAATAATTTACATTTTACTTAGAAGGGATAACTATTAAATAACATATTTTAAAAAATTACACAATTGAAATCTGATTTTATGTTTGTATCAATATTGTGAAAATAATGGTTCTAAATTTTTTTACTCTTCCAGTTAACATTGTAAATATTTATTTTACTTCAACATACATTTCTACTTCGTGCCGATTATAAGAAAGTCAAATGTTAAAAAATTAGAAACAACTTAACAACTTAACTAAAGAATGTTAATTACAATGCTGTAATCAGAACATGAAAGATAATGGTTTTTGGGGTCGTTGCTTTACTGTTTGTGGTGAGGTCTACTAAAACTTTTCAATATTTCTACAATACAATGGGTGCTAGCAAAGTGCGGAACAGTTTCAAGTATAGAGGATTTTTAATGCAGACAGGGCAGGCGAATTACTCAAACTTTTCAGTATTAGTTCATTTCCCGTATCTTTTTTTGTAAAGAAAAGAATCTGAACAAATCGTCCGTAAACTATGGAATAAATTCGGTTTTTCCTAAATGAAAAGCCTTTTAAAAATTCACATTAAGATGAGGATCTGCGGCAATTTAAAAAAATGTAATACCCTATATTTTGTGATATTCTTACATCAATAAAAATTAGCTGATTCCTAAGAGATATGATACTTGGGGTCTAGCGGAGAGAATTTGAAAGATATGCGCTTTATTGATTTCTAATGATTAATATAAGAATTTCAAAGTAATCCAGTAATTGATAATCACTTTATTTTAGATATTCGAGTTGTAGCCCTTGGTCTATTTGATAATGACAGAAAAGATTTACAAATTATTATTGAACCTTGTTTATGTTTTCTTAAGAAATAATGTTTACTTATGTTCGAATTTACTCTTTTAATTCTTCAATATTTGCTGGTTTCGTTTTATAAACAACATTATTCAGATGGCCTCACATAAAATGATCCAACGGATTGGAGTCTGGCGACCGCGCTGGCCATTCAATATGTCCATATTTACCAATCCATCTGTTTTGGTCTAGGTACCTTCGAACGTATACAGCATGCTGCGTAGGCGCACCATCCTGTTGAGAACAGAAACATTCATCAAAACCTCCAGGATTAATTCTACCAGGGAATAAATTAATTAAAAACTGAAGGTATATTGGCTCGTTTTCCGAAATTCTCTTTAATAAAGAAATTAAAAAATATTTTTCGAAATGTTTCAAATAAACTATTTAAAGAAAAATTTGTAATTGAAAACTAATAATATCATTTGATTCGTCTTGATCGAAAACCTCTAATTATAATTTTTTATAAAAATCGCATAATAACTACTATTTTTAAAACTCGCAAATATCCCGATTTCTGACGTTTTTATTTTTTTTTAAGCCTGTTAAATAGAACTTACAGAAAAACTGATTTGCTCATTGTATTTCTCGTCCCCGAAAACCCCTTTCCCTATATTATCATACAAATCGCAGCATAAAAGTTACCCCCTTGATGAGTCCTGGCGAAAATTTTAAGTTACGTTTTGACAGCTAAAAATTCGTTTTGAAGAAATTTTAATGTCGGGACCGTGTTCCTGGGCCAAATTTATACCCCGTACTATATTTCGTATCAATCGGAGCATTTTTAAAGTCTGACGTATAAAGCCGGTCCTGACACCTTGTTAAAAGGCAACATGAGCTGAGTTTTTGGAGGGGAAGGAAAAATCATAGAAAAAAATAAAAAAACTCTCGTGTAGAGATTCAAAAATGATGAACATTGGCGTAGTAATGGAGCTCATAAAAAATCTGAAGGGGGGTCATGGGGGCAAAGATTTTGGCCGTGTACCTGATGGTGGGTAAAGATAGTCCATCATGGGTAACCCACAGGAAAGATATGCCCCCCCTATGGGCAAAGCTTGCCCCCATAACTACATTGAAAGTTCATCCATCCATGGCTCTACAACCCGGGGTGGGTCTTGGCCGCCTCAACAATTCTCCTCCATTCATGTCGATCCTGAGTACTTTCTTTTCAATTAAGGACTCCCAAAGTTTGCAGGTCCTTGTGTATATTATCACGCCATCGAAGTTTTGGGCGCCCAAGTGGTCTTTTGTTGTTAGGGGCTTCTTCCCAGACCATTTTAATTAGCCTTGAGTCATTACTCCTCTGGACATGTCCCAGCCATCTTAATCTGTTGGATTTAATTTCTTGTACTATACTTGGGCTAATATATAGTTCATATACCTCATTGTTCGTGCGCCTCCTATACCGCACTGTTTGTTGATCCCAGACTCCTCCGTATATTTTCCGAAGGATCTTTCTTTCGAAACGATTGAGTAGTAGCGTGTCTTGTACCGTCATGGTCCATGTTTCGCTGCCGTATGTTACAACTGGTCTTATAATAGTTTTATATATGTTTATTTTTGTTTGCCTTGTCAGAGTCCTTGATCTTAATAATTGTTGGGTTGCATAATAGCATTTATTTCCTTGAAGTATACGCTGTTTAATTTCTACTTTAACGTTATTATCTGATGTTATTAGAGCTCCTAGATATTGAAAAGTCTGTACATGTTCGAATTTGTATTCGTCCATAGTAACATTTTGACGTATTCGATCTCGATTGAAAGTTACGGACAAATAAAAAAAATTGCGAGATATCAAAAAAATGCTTAGGACTAAAAATGTAGAGTGCGCTTAGACACGTAGATAGAAATATTTCAGCCTCTATAAAAGGAGTATCATTCTCTCAAAAATTCCGAAAATTCAATGTTCAAAAATTACGAAAAATTTGTATATATTCAGAAAAATTATAATTTTTTTCTCTACCGACTGATATATTTCTTTTGAATATTTTGTGGAAAAAGAGGGCGCCACAAGACGCGCTAAATTTTTTTCGGCCACCGTAGCTATAAACCGAATGCGCATATGCCTAAAAACATCATCTCGAACATCCAGGTTCAATTTCAGTCAACTGCTAGGGGCCCGTTTGGGGGGCTCTAAAAATAATTCAAGCCCATGGCGCCTATAGACACTTCAAATCCGGAAGATTCCCCGAAAATCACGATTCCAGCATTAATATTTAGCGAATGCTGGACCCCCAAAAAAGGGGGACATGGGGTGTCCCCATATATTATAGTAAAGGGCTTGACCTGACAAGTTGCCCCATCATATTTATAACTCGAAATTCCGAAAAAAAAATTTTTAATTTACTTGCGAATTTTTTCCTGTATATTTCCCCCCATTAACCCCCCCTTTTCATATGTTCTAGGTACGTCTCGAGTTGTTCTCTTCAAAACGTATTTGACAGTTTTCCGCTATCGTTTATAGCAAAAAAAGTCCCAAGCCGTAAGTACCCATGTCGAAAAAAGTCGGTTTTTGACGACCTGTAGACCGCCCAAAAAGGGGGGCAGGAAAATTTTGTTATATGTTTTTCAAGAGGGTTTGACGTGATATCTTACGTAGGGATATTCGTTTCTCGAAATTCCCAAAAAAATGTTTTGCAAAAATACTTTTTAATTAAATTAACTGTCTCGACACTAATACTTTTTAATTTTTCCCTGTATATTTCTTCAAATCAAAAAATCGGTTTAAAGGTCTTATGTATGTACCGGATTTTTCTCTTTTATATGCAATTTTTTATTTTTCGCTAGCTCCAATAATAAAAAGTGGACTTCAGTTGCGCCATCTATCGTTCGAGGATGGGGGAGGGGAGGGGGGTAATATTATTTTTTGTGACGGCATTTACTCGAATAGAAATATATTTGATATGAGTATGGATATTTATCAAGCAAAAGCCTGATGCATTCGATGTTTTATACTTTTTTACTTAACAGATTTGATTTGAAAATTATGAACTTAGGCATGTGAATATTTTTATACTCACCTTTATTTGTGTCTCAGTCGCGTATAACATTATTATCAATAAAACGTTTGTTTTTAACTTGCTGCGTAAATCGATGGAATAGAAAAAAATATACCACGTGATAGGTCGTCTTTTATCGACCTTCTGATAGGTATCTAGCAGGTCTTTAATCAATACTCCCGTTCATACGCTCAAAACTTCAATATATTTATCAACATTACTTCAAGGACACTTCTCATAAATAAAGAGTATCCGTTTCATGTAACATCTTCGTGTCTTTGATCAAGATTAATGTTGAATTTGACCTAGTTTATTATAAAATAAGGATTTATTCAGTCTCTTTTTCATGAATGAGTCAAATAGAATAAATCAGTATATCCTTGTATATTTACTGTAGTCTCACTAAAAAATTTTAAACACAAATAGAAGTGATAAATCAAAGTACTGGAAAACGCAACAATAAAAATTATGCTTACGAGCAAACCGGGATTTTGTTTTCGAAAACACTGCATACTTTGAGTTTTAACAAAGTGTTGATGTTTGAGCAACCCTTTCAGGTAACATAATAAGAAAAAGTCTTCCGGAACTGTTAATTAATTACCATGATCATACTATGTAACCCCATTAGAGTATTTTTTTGAAGATACGTTTAACTACTTGTTCACAGCAGTGGGCGAACTATTGAAAAATATGGCCGAAATTGCTGCGAAAACTGTGAAATATAGATTCTATCATCTACGCGCCATCCTCAGCATCACCCACATGTTTGAAATGATAATCAAACATTATCGGCATATTTATTCTAGGCAAAATGCATCAACAAGCTAATGCTTTCCAGAAGAAGTTTGTAGTCCAATAAGAGCTAGTTTATTAAGAACGCGGGTTCACAAACTTCCTGTATCAAGAAGAGAGCTGAAACAGAGACTGGATGCTTCAAAAAGTTTAAAATTACGATCAAAACTTTTGGACAGAAAAATCAAAAATTTCTGAAGAATTGTTTTCGTTTCACGGGAAAATAGATGAAATATCGTTTGAAGAAAGAGTTATTTTATGAATCTGCATTCCAACATCGTGAAAACCTAAAGTTTTAAACCTGCTTCATGACATACTGGTATCTCAGCAATGCAATCTTATGCAAGATTACATGTTTATTGGTCTGGAATGGATAAAGATATTGACAATTTTATAGGAACTTACTCATCATGTTAAGAATCCAGACAAGTTGACATAACACTACCACTTTATTACTGGACCGCACCACCTGAACTTTGGGCAATGATTGATTTTGTGGGAGCATTTCAAGGAAATATGTGGTTAATTGTTATTGATACATATTCCAAAAGACTACAAATATCACCAATGCGAAACATTACCAATGAAACTAACACCAACAAGCTTAATGAAATATTTTGTAGGTTTGGATATGTAAAAATAATAGTTTCAGACAACGGTCCTCAATTAACCTCTATGAAATTTGAAAACTATTGCAAAAATATTTGTATTTCACATGTTTTGGCTACGCTTTACCATTCGAAGACAAATGGGTTAGTGGAACAAGCAATTAAGCCTTTTAAATCACGAATGTCAGCAAGTAGATCTCAAGTGAAAAGTCAGGATGAACGTCTTCCAAGTTTTCTAATCCTTTATCGCAATTCCATACGGCGTTCTACGGGTAGAAGCCCGGGTGAAATTATGTTTGGCCGACTTTTAAGAACAATTTTCAATTTACTAAAACCCGACGTTTCAAGAACTATAGTCAAACAAACCACTCCATATTCCTACACTGTAAAAATCGAGAGACACAGGAAGCTTAAATATGCGAAACAAATAAGACCTCGATTAACTAATGAGTTCCCAATGGAAGAGAATTTGGAGGAAAATTTCCAAGAAACATTACCGAGATGCGCTGAAAGTTAATCACCTACAGGAAGTCGATCATCTATGACATCGACTCAATCTCCTATTCCCAGCACTAGTTTGGGAATATTTCATTCTGCGATATCTAGCTCTGAACCATCGACGAGTTATTCTCTAAATCGTGGCATTCAAGAGCAACCAATACCTAGACGAAACTCTCCTAGGAATAGAAGACCTCTCGATAGATTTGAAGAAAGATTTTAATTTTATTCGTTGGAGAGAAGTGTAGCATAGGACCTTATGAAACAACTGAACATATTTTATTTGGTTTTTGACATAACTTTCCAACATCAATATAATTCAAAATCCTTTGTATTGAAATACGTATTTAATAAACGTTTGTAAATATCAACAGCCGTCCACATGACGATACTACATCTTAAATAACTTTAGATGCAACATTTCAAAGATTTTGGTTTTTCTCGCTATGGCCTGTTGTCGTTTTTGACTTCTTGTTTCCCTTTCATAGAGTTTCCACTACGTAACTTCACGTTTCTTGTTAAAAGTTGTAGAAATTTACACTGGGATGAAACCAAGTGTGTCAGCCTGTATACCTCAAACGAATAATAATTGAAAAATCTAAAACTGTAACAGTGAAGCTGAATACCGTATCAAATTACGCAGTATATGATTTCTTAAATTTTCTTTTATGAAAATTTTTGCAAACCAGTATATTTTCTATTATTATAAGTATGATTGCAAAAAAATTATATTGTACTTATTAATTCTTCTTCTTCTTCTTCTTAAAGTGCCTATCCACTCCGGATGTTGGCTATCATGTTGGTTATCCAAACTTTGCTAACAGCAGCTTGGAATAGTTGAGTGGTTGATTTATTGAACCACGTTCTTAAATTTTTCAACCACCATTATATGTCCAAGATATTGTAGCTTTCGGGTCTTGGCTGTGTTTAGGACTTCTTTTTCCTTTCCCATCCTTCTCATTACTTCCATGTTTGATATTTTCTCTGTCCAAGGTATTCGTTGGATTCTTCGGTACAGCCACATTTCAAATGCCTCAAGTTTTTTGGAGGAGGGCTCCGTAAGCGTCCATGATTCGACCCAATATAAAAGGATCGAAAACACGTAACATCACAGTAGGCGAATTTTCCTTGACAGCTGTAAGTCGTGACTGGTAAAGACTTTCTTCATCCTGATGAATGCTGTTCTGGCTTTTTCAATACGCGTTCTGATTTCCACAGAATGGTCTCAGTCATCATTTATGTTGTATTTGTTGACTCTTTCCAAAGGAGTTTCGTTCACCAACAAAATACCGCGGGTGTTTTGGTTCTTACTGATTATCATGAACTTTGTCTTGTTGGTGTTTATTTCCAAACAATATTGTCGGCTATATGTTGTAACACTGTCCATTAGGAATCGTAAGGAAGCTGGGTTGTCTGCAAAAATAACGGTGTCATCATATTATATTATTTAGTTGTTTTCCGTTTAGCAGGATTCCAGCTTCAATGTCTTGCAGGGCTTCCCTGAAAATGTATTTCGAGTACAGGTTGAAAATTACAGGAGAGTATATATTTATATATATTGAAATCATCTAAAGTTGGTAAGTCCAATTGAAGGTTACATAACTAAAAAAGGATATAGGTAATAAGTTTATTATTATGTTTTCGTTAGAGAATATTATAATAATTATTGATTTTGGGACACACTATATAGTATAGGGTAAGTCTAACAACATTTAAAAATGGAAAAGGCAAAGGTTTAGAGGCTATAGCAAATTTGATATATCAGAATTATCTTTATAAACCTATACAAAAAGTTTAAATTTTAATACAATGTTTGCATATAGTGTAAATAATCATTGTATCTAAACAAATAAATCCTTAATTTTAATTGGTGAAGTGATAGATAGTAGCCGCGAATAAACATGTGACATTATCTTTACAATGACAGAAATAAAACAAAAATGTTTGTTGACAAAAAAAAAGGGAAAAACGGCGTTGTTGAGGAGGATGAGATGAAAAAGACAGCAGGAGAAGTCATGAAATTTGATTCTCTTTAAAAAGTTGTAAATTAAAAAATGAAAAGTCAAAAATAAAAGCCGGATATTAATATAGTGAAGAAAACTAACCTGTGAGTGGCATCCTATGTAATTTTAAACCAGAAAGTGGTAAGATATTTATCATATTTATTGACTGGAAATTATATCAATTACTATACTTATTCCTACTAAAGAAAGGAACATTTCATTTTCCACTGAAGTGTATATAACATCTGTATGCAGATCTAATGTTATTTGTCCCATACAAAGACTTGGTGAACTTTATTTATATTATGAATCAGAATTAACCTACAAATGAACACTCATAAGTCGGCTGAATTTGCATTTATTTGTTAGTTGTATATTTAATAGTTTTAAGGGTTTTGTATAGTTAGATAGGATTGTTGAATTTAGTATTAAGAAGGGAAGCTTACCTTACTTAATATTCCAAAGAACACAATATTAATCCATATAGAAAAATAGATAACATAACCAACATTTAGGATTTAGAAACACATGTAGATATTGTTGATATTTCAATCAGTAGTAAGAGAGAGAGAACCTACCAACGATGACGATCGTTGTCGAATGGAGCTGTAGAAATGTTTACTCGTAATACAGGGTCAGTACGATAAGTAATTCACTTAACACAAATAAATTTGAGAATAATAAAAATAGTATTTATTGAATATTTACAAATAACATCTAAATGGTAATTAATATTGAGTTGCAGAGGAATACTGATAATTTTGAGGTGAGGTTTATAAAGTTTAATTTATATTATGACAATTTGCATTTGATATATTAAAATCATTCACACAAAATTTTTTATTTTAATGATAAATGTTACATTGAGGGAACCGCTACCTGAGAACAAGAATCTCAACCATAATTATAGCTAGCCGGATAAGAAAAATATAAAACATAATAACTATACAAGGAGATTCGTAAAAAAAAGGAAGAAGGTAAAATTTAAAATTATATATTAAGACATAGAACATACATTAATAATAATAATAATATATATATATATATATATATATATATATATATATATATATAAGACTCCAGAGTAAATTCTTTTAGATATTTATTCCCGAGCTTTCGAATGATTTTCATTCATTATCAAGGGCTATAAATAATTGGTCAATGTTATCATTAATAATAATTAAATGAAATAATGAATACTTACATAAAATCTATAGCGAATTTTGGAATAGTTGTAAATTTTTATAATAAACTCTTTTAAACATAAATCAATGAAAAACTCAAAAAACAATATGACAATAAACAAAATATTTGATCTTGAACTACTACAATTTTTATTTTTCAATCATAAAATTAAAGATTGTTATGAATCTTCTGTTCTTTTTTCATAATCTAAAAGATATGCATAGATAACACTAAGGTTATTTAAATCTGTTTTTTTATTTATTACATAATTTTGTTCTGCAATATATGTTGTTTCCAAAAAAAGGCGTTTTCTATAATTACTTTCTATTGCTAAGACTTTGGCAGATTGATAATCCATAGAATGGCCTTCATAAAACACGTGTTCCGCTAAAGCACATCTATCAGGATATAATCTACTGTCACTTTTATGAGAGGCGATTCGATTGGTTAGCGATCTTTTACTGTGACCAATGTATTTCTTATTACAGATATTGCAAGGAATCTCATAAACTATATTAGTTAATTTAGTAGTAGGAGTCTTGTCTTTGATCTTACTGAAAATTGATTTTATTGTAACACATTGTTTATTCGCAATTTTGATATTATGTGGTTTGAATACTCCAGAAATTTTAGGTGTGATAGATTTTATATATGGAAATGAAATATAAGTTGGAGATGTAACATTAGTAGTTAAAATGTCACTGTTTTCTTCGTTTCGTATTATGTCAACAGTAATGTCATTTATATTGTCAGAAGTATTATATAAAACATGTTTCAAAAGATATGAAGGATATGAGTTATTATAGAAAAGTTTGTAGAGTATTTTTAGATTTTTATCGTGAAATATTGGATTGGAAATTTTTAGGACTCTGGTTTTCATCTGTTTAATCAAGTTAATTTTTGTACTACGTCGATGATATGAATGGTAATTTATATATCTCCCAGAATTGATAGGTTTCCTATACCAGTCAATCAAGATTCTATTATCATTATTTCTAATAAATTTGGTATCAAGAAAAGGTAAAGATTGTTCTGTATTTTCCCTTTCCATTGTAAATTGTATATGTGGATCGAAGCTATTGAAGTAAAAGAGTATATTATTTATTTCATCAAATGGAAGAGGTAATATTATATCATCTACATATTTTTTGATGAAAAACAAATTAAAGGGTAAAACATAAATAACATAGTCTAAAATATAATTCATGACATAGTCTGCTAATATAGGGGATATTGAAGAGGCCATAGGTGTTCCAAAGGTTTGTTGGTAATTTTTGTTATTGTAAGTGAAAAATGTATTATTAAAAATAAATGTAATTAATTCAAAAAACTTTCTTTTCCCAATTTGCAATTTTTACTTATATCATTCCATTTATGTTGAAGAGATGTTAAACATATATTCAAATGGACATTACTAAACAGTGATACCACGTCTAAACTTAAAAGAACGTAATTTGATGGTAATAGTATGTTATTGAATGATTTACTAATTTCAAAGGAGTCTTTAATATAATATTCATTGTTATAGTCGTAAGATTTTGTCAATATTTCAGTTGACCAAAGAGTAAGAGGTTCAATTGGAGTATTAATTGATGCTACAATTGGTCTAGCTGATAATGTTGGTTTATGAATTTTAGGTAAGCAATAAAATTTTGCGGAAATACCGTTATAAGTAGATATATAAATTACCATTCATATCATCGACGTAGTACAAAAATTAACTTGATTAAACAGATGAAAACCAGAGTCCTAAAAATTTCCAATCCAATATTTCACGATAAAAATCTAAAAATACTCTACAAACTTTTCTATAATAACTCATATGCTTCATATCTTTTGAAACATGTTTTATATAATACTTCTGACAATATAAATGACATTACTGTTGACATAATACGAAACGAAGAAAACAGTGACATTTTAACTACTAATATTACATCTCCAACTTATATTTCATTTCCATATATAAAATCTATCACACCTAAAATTTCTGGAGTATTCAAACCACATAATATCAAAATTGCGAATAAACAATGTGTTACAATAAAATCAATTTTCAGTAAGATCAAAGACAAGACTCCTACTACTAAATTAACTAATATAGTTTATGAGATTCCTTGCAATATCTGTAATAAGAAATACATTGGTCACAGTAAAAGATCGCTAACCAATCGAATCGCCTCTCATAAAAGTGACAGTAGATTATATCCTGATAGATGTGCTTTAGCGGAACACGTGTTTTATGAAGGCCATTCTATGGATTATCAATCTGCCAAAGTCTTAGCAATAGAAAGTAATTATAGAAAAAGCCTTTTTTGGAAACAACATATATTGCAGAACAAAATGTAATAAATAAAAAAACAGATTTAAATAACCTTAGTGTTATCTATGCATATCTTTTAGATTATGAAAAAAGAACAGAAGATTCATAACAATCTTTAATTTTATGATTAAAAAATAAAAATTGTAGTAGTTCAAGATCAAATATTTTGTTTATTGTCATATTGTTTTTTGAGTTTTTCATTGAATTATGTTTAAAAGAGTTTATTATAAAAATTTACAACTATTCCAAAATTCGCTATAGATTTTATGTAAGTATTCATTATTTCATTTAATTATTATTAATGATAACATTGACCAATTATTTATAGCCCTTGATAATGAATGAAAATCATTCGAAAGCTCGGGCATAAATATCTAAAAGAATTTACTCTGGAGTCTTATTGCCACATCCCCACAAAAATATCCATTACAAATAAGTTGGCAAATATCTTTTTTCAAATTATATATATATATATATATATATATATATATATATATATATATAAATATATTACAGTACTACAGGCCTCAAAGGTCCAAGCCTAAAAAGGAATTACAATTCGTTTAAAAAAAATGTCTTCTTCTATATATTTTACGAGTAGTCTCCGTTTTTGTCTGTCATCCGCTATCTCCCTCCATCTATCATCCGGCGTGACTGCCTCTAGCCATTTCTTCTTCGGTCTGCCCTTTTGCCGTTTTCCCTCTCGCTTCGAAAATAACTCTACTGGGATGTCTTTCTCCTGCCATTCTACTGACATGCCCCAGCCATCTTATTCTCTGTGCCTTTATATGATGAACTATGTCCGGATATCCATAAGTTTCCGCCACATCTTTATTTGTTAGTCTTCTCCAAGCTCCATCTTCTAGCTTTTTGCCTCCAAATATTTTTCTGAGTATTCTTCTTTCCCATATTCCAATTTTATTTTCATTCTTTTGTGTAAGTATCCAGGATTCGCAACCGTATAGTACTGTTGGTCTAATTCCCTGTCTTACACCACGTAATATTTGTATCTCTTCTGTTGTCTCTTTGTCTACCCTGACAAAGCCCTTTGATTCCAATAGAGATTTCTGATGATTTTGAGGTCCTTCCCGTCCAGACCAGCTTTTTGCAGAACTTCCATCATTTTCGTGTGCCGTACTTAATCAAACGCCTTCCTATAGCCTATGAAACATGTGTAGACATCGTAGTTGACATTCCTGCGTCGCTGAAACAGCACCTGGACCAAAAATAGAGCTTCGCTACTCCCCACAGCACTTCTAAAGCCGAATTGAATCTCAGACATCTGTTCCTCACACAGTTTAAATATCCTATTGTGAATTATCTTTAGAAAAATCTTTAGCAGATGACTCATCAAGCTTATTATTCGAAACTCGCTACTTTTCCAAGCATTAGGCTTCTTGGGGAGAGTAATGAATTCAGACCTCAGCCATTCCGAGGGTATAACGCCCATATCATAGATCACATTGAACACTTTTCTTAGCCACTTTAGATTCTTTCCTTCGATCAGCTTTATTATTTCATTAGGAATCCCGTCGGTGCCCAAGGCCTTTTGATCTTTTGCATTTTTCAAGGCTGCCTGCACTTCTACCTCTAAGATTGGGGGACCATCTGTTTCGTCGATATTGGGTGGCACCGTTCTCACGTCATCAAACAGTTGTTTAATGTATTCTTCCCAGGTTTGCTTAATTTTCGACTTCTCCGCTATAACTCGGCCTTGGTTATCCTTCAGAACATTAACTGTTCTCATCTTCACTGTTCCCGCCATTTCCTTTACCTTTTTGTGCATATTAAAGTTATCACATTTATCTTGACATTCTTCGATTTCCATACATTTTTCCAATTTCTCTTCTTCTTTGGCTGTTCTTATTTTCGCCCTTATTTCTTTTTGTATGTTCATGTATTAATTTTTATTATTTTTATAGAATCTCCACATTCCTATCAGTTCTAAGTTCTCATCCGTCATCCAAGATTTCTTCATCTGTTTGTTAGGCTTTGAGTACTTTTCTTTGACTTTATGTACACTTTCTTGAAGCATCTGCAGGTATTTTTCTACATCTCCATCGTTTTCCTGTTCTTCCGTCTCTGTCAAGAGATCGCTTTTTACCAAATTGCTTGTGGCTGTGTCTTGCAGTTTTTCTGTAGTCGTATCTCCCTACACGTTTTTTCTCTACCTTCTCCAACCTGATTCCCATCCTTCCTATCAGCAACTCATGATCCGAGCATACATCTGCTCCTGGATAGGTTTTTATGTTTTTGATGCTGTTTCTAAATCTCTTATTAATAAGTACAGAGTCTATCTGATTCCTAGTTTTACCATCAGTCAATTTCCACGTGTACAATCTTCTAGGACGGTGTTGGAAGAATGTATTGGTAACAATCAGATTATGTTCCGCTACGAATGCACTTAGAGTGTCGCCACGTTCGTTTTTCTCGCCTAGTCCAAAGTCTCCAATGTGCTCCCCAGTTCTACATTTCCCAAACTTGGCATTGAAATCACCAATAATGATGTTTATATTATGCTGTGGCAAGGTTTTAATTATATCTGATATTTGCTTGTAGATCTGGTCTACGTCCTCGTTACTGTAGTCTGTAGTAGGAGCATAAATTTGGATGAGATTGACATTCACGGGCCTTGCATTAATTTGTAGAAGAGCTATCCTCTCTGATATTGGCACAAAGTTGGTAACAATTATTAATTACTTATTGAAATTAAAAGAGTATGTAATTTAAATAAATCTCATACAAGACACTACAGTCAATACAATGTTTATACATATGCAAGAAAATTGTGGATCTTTAACCAGTTGCCTTATTTGAGGACCATCACAAATATACCGGCTTTTAGTTTTTCTGTGCTAATCTCAGGAAATTTACCTGACAAGTACCCAAAATAATTTCAATCGAGCTGTCTCAGATTGCCTCATCAGCCTCAACTTAATATGCAAATGCGGAAGTAATATTTTTTCTCTCGTACCGAAAGCTTTGTTCATTTATTTTTTTTACCTTGAATTATAACATTTCTGGAAGGCCAATTTCTTTTAATCCAGTATTCATTTCTAGCTTTGCTGTCAAAGGTAAAGTTAACTCTTTTTGAATCAACACAAATTGCCCATTGATTTTCTTCGTATTTGCTTTTTTTTAAAACTAGTGCAATTGTTTCATATTCCTCCTCAAGGTAGTATAATTAGGAATAAGAATTGAACCATGTTTGTTACCGTAATGCAAAAAACTGTCAATAAAGAGGTGTCGCTAATCTGGAGTGTATTCTGTCAAATCCATTTTTAGAACTGTCTGTGGGTATGGTGTACACACTAGATGTAAATTGAGTGAATGCAAACGACGAGTACTCAGTGTGTATTTATTATTAAAATTCAGCTAAGCGCTTTCGGCTATTAAGCCATTATCAAAGCTGTCGTCATTAAAAAGAGATCCTACACAGGTGTCAAAACCATCCAGTTGATAAAAAAAAACAATGCACAAAGTTAAATCATTGTTATGATGAAGTCATTAAATTAAAAACATTAAAATTTACCAGCCTAAATGTTATTTCATGTTACTGTTATATTATGTTGCTAATAACCCTAGTGGTGGATGCAACTATTATTTTCTAAATAAACAAAAAATTACCCTGTTGACACACTTCTGAATGGGAATTTCCATCATGTAGATTATAATTGTACACCCTTTCAACAGGGTAATTTTAATGCTTTTAATTTAATTTCATCATAACAATGATTTAACTTTGTGCATTGTTTCTTTTTTATCAAATGGATGGTTTTGACACCTGTTTTGGATCTCTTCTTTAATGACGACAGCTTTGATAATGGCTTAATAGCCGAAAGCGCTTAGCTGAAGATTAATAAACACATACACACTGAGTACTCGTCGTTTGCATTCACTCAAATCCATTTTTGCTCATATTGTCACAGGATACCACGTTGCTTTCCTTAGCGAAAAAGTCAACAGATCCTTATCTCCTTGACGATAAAATGTAATATTAGTACCTGGGTAAAGTACGTTCTGTTCTTTTAATCTGGATACAACTATTTCAGAAGACTATTTTGAAAGGTGCCGGTATCTTATGAGATCGTTCAGTTCTTTTTGATTGAAGCGCTGTAACTGTCGAATCCGCTTCAAATTCGCCGCCGTCAACAGATTGAATTCTTTGAACTTCCTCAGACGATATTTCTGGAAGTTCAGTACTGAAGTATGGAACAAGCATTTCTTTCGAATGCACTACATGTCTTCGTTCAGAATTTAGATCAGGGTACGTCCTATTGTTTCTATTTATGCCTTTAATATTACCGAGACAAAAAATTGTATTCTTTATAACGGTTTCGCGGTTCTCTCCAAACCATTGGTACACCAAACTTAATGCACTTCCTCATTTCGCTTGTCCTCTGTCGCAACTGTTAAATACATGTTTTACATACATGTGGGGCCCAAAATTTATCCTGATCTCCCAAATGAATACCAAAATAGGCAAGATAAGCTCTTTTCACAAAGTCAGAAATAGTGTATCCGTTACATACATAACATAAATAACGAAAAATATCGGGGTGATTTACACAGCTACGTCTGCTTGCGGATGCCATTGTTTTAGTTCAGTGTTTCCATACTATTTTAATACTATTTCCGGCAGGAATAACCCACAGTCAATGACACTTTTAATTTGAATTATTTATCTTAAACTAACGGTTAAGTGCTATTTTTTCTTATGTAATCAAAATAGTAGTGTCTATTCTTTAACATTCTTTAATTTGAACAGTTTAACTTCAAATTTCATATTTGATATACATTGTTAAAATGTTGAAATTCGAAACTACAAACATGGAGACTTTTAAATTCATAATATTGTTAACATAGTTAAAATGTTTAAATTTGAAATTACAAACATGGAGACTTCTAAATTAATAATATTTTATCCATTACTCATTCATTATTCCCCAAAAAAATTCAATTATATTCATCAGCAAGTATAAGTACTTGTAGTAATTTTCCTTTCTAAAAAATACTTATCACAAAAAATATGTAAGTAATAAATCTGTCTGAAAAATTTAAAGCGTGGTTCATATATGTTATTAATCGTACACAAGATCGACCTTGTCTATTCGGTTACAGTAATTTAAACAATGCAGTCATTTTACGACATTTTAAATTTGTCAATGTCATGCATTAGTTTAAAAAGTGTTTTACGGTATTGAACTGTTAATGAAATTAGCCACTTAACTAGATTTTAATTACAGTTAAGATATTAGTGAAATTGCTATACGGTCTGGTTCCTGTTGTCTGTTGTAATAGAAAAGCTAAAGATGATTAATTGCATATAAAAGGTACCCTTCAAACTCACTAATTAAATCAAAATACTGAGTTTCAATTCTCTTCAACCAATAACAAAGAAAAAAGTTTGGGTTTAACTTTTTGGTCAGCTTCTCGATAACAACGAAATATTACAAATCCACGGTTCGTACATCTACCACTAGCGTAGACATAGATTAAACAATCAGACTGTAGGTAACAAATATCACAAAAAGTGTTAGAGAGATAACTATGTGCACTGTACAGTAGGTGCAATCCAAATGTGAACGCTAACATTCACTCAATCAATTCTTGAAAATTATTGGCCAAGAAATTTAGAAAGACTTTACTGCATTTAACTGAGGCTCAAATGTTGTGGATTATTGCAATATTGTCAGCAAATTCGAGTTTTAATGAAATGATTGCTAATATGAATGTAAGCGAAAAGAACAAGAAGCATTGCAAGGCCTATGAGTACGTATCAGACAAAATTTTTTCGTATTCTCCACGAAAGTATAAGAAGAAACCCAGAATATATCAGTTGTGTTTGAAATAAGTGTTGTCTTGAAAAACTGTGCTGCAGCCCGAAAAGTTTTTAAGTAACTTATTAGTACCGGAAAAACGCGATATTAATCTTCTCAAAAGAGAATAGGAATGTTCTGACAAATTCATCCTAGTAAAAGTTACCCCTGACGATTATATCTTTCATTATGGTAGAAGTAACTGAGATCATCCCTGAATGTTTATAGTAATTAATTGTTGCTACAGGATGATTTTTCAGTTCATACGACTAGAATAGTGAGAAAGTTGGTCAATTATTCATAAATTTCCTGCTATGCCCAGCAAAAATTCCTTACTTGAAGCTCATTAAGTCATAGTCGGCAAACAATATTTTCAATTGTGGAGTAAGTTATATTTTCCAATGAACGATGGGAACATTTTATACGGAATATTTTATAATAAATCTCCTGCGATGTTTATTAATTCCTTTCTTAAAAGTTCTTCCCGTTTGGTCTATATTTATGATTTCTCTCATTGGACTGTAATTAATTTTAAATATTATTCAAAATTGAAATTGACGTTAATTTCCTTGATACTCCAACTTTATTTTCAGCTCTCCTAATTTATTTGCTGCTCTTTAGTTGGAACTGTTGGATATGGCTTATACTTTTTGGTAAATATTTAATCGAAATTATAATTAGTAAGTAATTTCAAACAAGAAAAGAAAAAAATCTTAAAATATTAGATCGACAAGTAATGAGAACAATTTTGGAACCAGACACTACAAGAGATGGACCAGTAAGATGCGAAAGTAATAAAGAACAAACTGGAAGGCGAAAACATTATAAGATTATATAAGCACAAATATAACAATGGACCGGACATATAATGAGAAAAGTACCATCGGATATGATCAAGATCTGGTTTGAAAAGTAGAAGAAAATACAAAGAGCATATGAATGAATAATTGGAAATTAAAATATAAAAACAGAGTAGATTGGAAAAATATAGGGGAGCGTCGGGTATTGCCGTACACATAACTTAGAAACGCTATAATTCGAAATATATCCATTTCAGGAGAAGCTTTTTTGTATGATAGTACTTCAAATGTTTCACAGTTTTACACACACAAGAATGGTAACAAAAGGACTCCAATAGAAAAATTTATTCATAGTAAATAAAAAAGGTGCTATGTACGGTATTATACAAGCAGTGCGTGTAATACCGTACATACTGCGGCAAATTTCGTACACGTAACAGATGGTGTATTTCACAGAACTAAATTTGAATAAGGGCTATAAAGACAACAAAATTTAACATAAGTAAATGTTCTATTTCGAGGGAGTAAGTTTTTCATAGCTATTTGTCTTTAAATAGTATTCTTTTTACAAAGCTCTTTTTTATAGACCAAATACTGTAAGATTCAACGGTTGTAATATCGTTGCGACATGTGGAGAGTGTTAACATTGCTGCGACAATAATTATATATTCTCAGTGAACTGTGGCTGGAATGATTATCTAAGACTAATCAAATTGAATCTTGTAAGGAAGCTTTTGTATGACCTACGAAATGGGTTAGCCATAAGTAAAACTAATCCTCAGTCATCCATCGGGACTTGGTACAGTTATAGATAGATCCAGAAAGCCCTCCTTGTTCCAGGGACGGGTGCATTCTAATTTGGGGATAGATTATCAACAGCGGGATGTATTGTCCTGTTCGATTTACGCAACAACAAATTGTTACATTTTTTCCTCGCTCACAAACAACGACGGCGCTTACTAGTTTAATTTCTTTAGGAGTATAAATTCTTCCAGGTTTGTGAACAGTATTGATACCCATTTCGTCGACATTAGAGGTGTAAGAAAAGTAACTAATCGTTACTCGAGTACTCGTTACTGGTCCGGATTCGAAGTAACGAATACAAAAACCACCGGCGTTATAGTTATTCAAGTACTCGAAATTCTCGACGAGATTTGAATTAATTTTTATCATCTACCTATTATATTTTTGTATAAGCCGCTAATACCACCCATAACAAATACAATGATAATACCTACTTGTATATCTATTCATAATAAAAACGTGAAACAGGCTATTGATACTGAATACTCTGATGAATACTGACTACAGTGACTACCGAATCCATTTACACCTGAATACTTTTACCGAAGCATATACTCAAGTAACGAATATTTAGTAATAAGTACTTCAATGAAAAGTAACGAATAGTTACGAGTAGTCAAAAGTAACGATATTTTACACATCTAGTCGACATTGACAATTCTATGTCCAGAAAAATTGTACCTCTCCAAAACTGACCACAGGTTATTAAAGAAAACATTAACTTCACTGGAATTAAATGCAAGGATTCTATTTATACTAGTGTGTTTAGGACATCTGATACTAATCTCCTGATTTCTTCTGAGAAAGCCATACAACCAATCTTTACCGGCCTTATTTTTATCTTTATTGGGAGGATCTTTAATTTTATTGGACTCTGCATAGACAAACACTGCATGCACTCTTCAACGACAGCGGTGTCAACCCATAAAACATTTTAGCAAGAAGTAAGATTTGCTTCCGGATTTGCAATTAGAGGAAGGGATCCAAATTTGAGACACTTTTTTTGTAAATTCGAAAAAAAAATCATCATTGAACAAATTTTTATTATTATTGTACAAAATCGATTGCTTGGTGTATTAACAAAACATCGTAATAAAGAATCTACATTAGAATAGATAGCTACTGATGTTATTTAACTTGAAGTGGTTCAGAGAAAATTGGTTTCCGGTCTATCGACAGTTTGACAAGTTCTTCTGGGCTTTTATCTGACTTTGAGTATATTTCCACAGTGCCTTTGGGTACACCAAAAACTTTTGAGGCTTTTAGATATCCCATCTCTTTATTATGCACAGCTTTCACCATACCACGAGGATCCCATTTCTTGTGTTTTTTAGGCATTTGTAATAAAACATCAAAATATATGTAATATCTGTATTATGAGCCTAAATTGAGATAGTCTCAAATTCATAACCATTTGGTATCTCAAAATAGGAATTCTCGTTATAAAAATTGACAACAATATTTTTAGGTTAGTTATGAAAGAATACAGCCAATTTTAATAAGACATCATTAGGCAACACCTAAACTAACTACTTCGACACATAAAATATTTTATTTCCACTTACGTTGACTCTTTACACTATCAAAAAAACTTTAAGACTCAAATCGGAAGAAAAACGCACGTGCATAAAAACAAACGAACTGACGCGCTTAACGACTACTTACCACTGCAGTCTAGTTTATTGGCGTAAGTTGACACCATTTTTGTTAGATGACATTACATATACCATAATATGTGGAGCTATCTCAAATTAGGCGCCTATCTCAAATTTGAGTCCCTTCCTCTATTGTTCTGGGGAGAACACTGATATTCTGTCAATACGGATAATAAAGTTATTATAGTTATCTTAATAGATAAGTTCCGTTAATATCAAGAAACAATAGCCCAAGAGGAAACATTATTATAGTTGGACGAACGCCCCAGAGCGGCGTAGATAGACTTCTAAATAAACGCGTTTCACACAAATTATATACAAAAAATAGACTATATTTTGCGAGTTGATTAAGAATATATAATTTTTATATTTCTATGACTTTATAGCTACGAAAATACAGAGATCACGTGATATCACGTGATCGAAAGGTCAGAGGCCAAATTCCTTAACATGGGAGAGGTATTGGACCATACTTAATCGAATGGCGTTGTCCGTTTGTTTCTATCTATTACCGTTTGGCCGCTGAAACTTGCGACGCATGGACAGTCAATGCCAGATCATAAGACTTCTTTTTTTTAAAAAATTCTTCGAATTTTTTTATTGTTTAGAAATCTAAAAGCAAAGTGCGGCTATTACCGTACATCGTACGGACTTACCCGCTAAACGGATTCATTTTTTAAACCAATTTTATACACAAACAAAAAACATTATAAAAGCAAAACGAGTGTTATTCCTCAGTATATATACCTAATATATCACCCAAACATACAAAATTCACAAAGCTCTTAATAAGAAAAATATAGAGGCTATTTGCCATAGTCGTAAAGTTATAATATATAGTACAAAAAGACAACACCCCTACTTTTCACTAGATCTTACACCATACTGCTTCAAATCGCCTACTGTATCATATATTTGACTAAATGGTCACGTACGACAAGGATATTACAGTTCTACATCACTCATATCTCTCAAAAACGACTGTACGGAATTGGCCGCTGTACGGCAATACCCCCTTCGCCCCTAACGAGAGTAACAAAGACCCACAGCAAACTGTCAAAAATTGAGGAGAAGAGGAATGATCAACCTTAATAAATTGATAAAAAATCAATGCATTAGCGTCTGCATTAGTCATATTTTATTATTAAAAAGGTTCTTTATTTAATATTTTGGTACCCTTATACAAAGTAGGTGAAGAAAACATGTAAAATGTGGGCCGACGTCCTGGCAGTTTTTCCCCTTCTTTGTGTTCCACGTCGTTGTTTACTATGGCTCCTTGCCTAAGCATCATCCATAGCTATTCATTGTCTATAATAACTCTGTCCCGTAATGTGTTTATGACTCCTAGCATATTTCGGCTGTGTATTACCTGAAAAGTAGCTAAAAAACAGGGTCCCAAAACGATATGGGGTTTAGTTTTCGAGAAAGCAACATGACTGACGTTGATTTTGAATATGTCTATTTGTTATCTATTTGGATTGATTTACACTTATGTGTTAAATAGGCTTGGAGTTAATCAACCTTGTTATGTAATTAGTGTTCCATGCAGAATTTTACACCCACTATCTCGGATGTCTCCTGCGCGATTTGCCTCTCTGGGGTTCTTACGAAGATCTTCTGTCAGACAGTAATTATACAAATTCGATGAGATTTTTGTTATAAAGTCTTTGTTAGTGGGCGTATCGGCTTTGTCATGTTACCAAGAGTTTTTGGGTAGTCTGGGATAGCAGTTATGTTTCATTGCCATCCGTAAACACTTGTTTTGGACCACTTGCAGAGAGTGGAAATTATGTTTAGTCCCGTTATAATAAACGGGAGCTGCGTATGTAGGTATAAGGCGTATAATGTATTTGTATGTAAGTATTTTGTTATGACTTGTTAAGCTACTGTGTGTACAAATGTGTGGATATAGTTTTCCCATTGCAGCCTTGGCCTTGCGTACCTGTTGCATAATATGTGCGTTCGCATTTGTATTGCCTTGAACCGTATACCCTAAGTATTCTAGGGTACTACTTGGCTGAATAATATGCCCATCTACGCAAAGCTGATATTGCAATGGGGTGTTTTTTTAGCTATTCTCCTGCATTAGCCATAATTCGCAAATACTGAATGGCTTGATGATGATTATAATGTTGAAGTCATTTGAAAGCAAATAATTCAAAAAATTAATTTCCAAAATAAAGACTAGCTATAAAGGTTTTAAGCCAACTACAGTTAAATTATTGGATCTTTACCGGTGCGTCATTAATATCTGATAACATAACCGACATAATTATTAAGTGGCATTTCTTTCTATTAATAGTGAGGAACGGAACAAAATAATTTGACATTTGTCGGTTATGTTATTAGATATTACAGACGCACGGCAACTGTATATATGACAAATTGATATAACGTCGTCTTTATTTACTTCCTAAACACATTTAATTCCAAATGTTCAAGAATATTTAACATTTATTACTTCTACTGGCGAACGTATCAAATTTCTGCTTTGGCATTTATAGTGAGTGATAATTTTTTATGAAAATTTATGAGTCAAGTCGTTCAAATTTATTTATCGTGACTCATGCAAGTCGTGTTGCACTGGAAGATTTATGTTGATAAAGTTTACTCATCATGAGAGGCCTTCGTACATTTCATAAAAAAAAATTATACAAGGTGTCAAACCGAGATATACGTGGACTTTAGTTTGAAATTTTTGGTAACATTTTGCACAATTTATATCCAAATAATGTGTGATAGAAAAGTGAGACTTATTTCGGGAATTTCCGAATGACCGAGTTACTTTTAACTGGAAATATATCATTTGGAAGGACATTTACTGTTTCGATCCTTACTGTGTGGAATCTATTCATATTACTTTTTCAAATGGAACTAAATACTTCTGAATGATTCCACTATTTATTAAAAAAATTATAAGAATTTTAAAAAATTTACCATTGTTTCTATATTACCAAAAATCATTGTCAGAATGACAGAAGCTACATTTCATGTAATACCTCATCATCATCATCATCATCAAACAGCCTGTCACGTCCACTGCTGAACATAGGCCTCCGTTAACGATCTTCATTTATTTCGATCCTGGGCATCCTGGATCCAATTTGGTGTTACTCTTTTTATGTCATCTGTCCACCGGGTCGGCGGACGACCTGTGTTCCTGAACGCACCTTGCCTAGGTCTCCACTCTATGATCTTTTTGGTCCATCTTTCGTTGGTCATTCTTGCGACATGTCCAGCCCAGTTCCACTTTAGATATGTTATTCGCTGGATTGCATCGGTAACCCCTGTTCTCTGACGCATCCGATCATTCGGAATCATGTCTCTCAGCGTGACTCCCAACATGGAGCGTTCCATGGCTTGCTGGGCCACTCTTACTTTATTTACCGATTTTCGTGTTAGAGTTAAGGTCTCCGAACCATAAGTCAGAACCGACAGAACACACTGATCAAACACCCTCCGCTTAAGGCATATGGGGGCTTCGGACTTAAAAATGTGCTTCAGCTTCCCATAGGCGGCCCACGTTAGTCCTATCCTTCTTTTGATTTCGCAGGTTTGATTGTCCCTGCCAATCGTAATATCATGGCCCAGATATCTGTAGGATGTAACTTGGAAAATTTCTTTTCCTTCTACTAAGTAGTTTCGGCTTGGGACTAGATTTGTCATGAAATTTGTTTTCGATGGATTGTTTTTAAGCCCAACTTTATGTGAAGCAGATGTTAGTCTCATAAGCAGTTTCTCTGCCTTATCCAAGCTATCTGAAATCAGTACAATATCGTCAGCGAACCGAAGCTGACTGAAATTTTCACCGTTAATATTTATACCCATATTCTCCAACTCGATACTCTTGAACATATACTCCAACAAAGTGTTAAATAGTTTAGGGGAGATTGTGTCGCCTTGTCGTACACCGCGCTGCACTCTGAATCTATCTGTCTCTTCATGGAGTCTTACGCTCGCTGTTGCATTTTCGTATATATGTTGCAGTATAGCAGAGTATCTGTGGTCTACTCGGCAGTCGGCAAGTGCCTTAAACATCTCGCTGTGCTTGATGGAATCAAACGCCTTTTCGTAGTCCACAAATATTAACACGAGTGGCTTGTTGTACTCAACGGACTTGATGTTTAATAATTATTTTTTGGCTAGACCAAGAAGTGACCTACCTTGTGACCGACTGATATGCATAATTTTGCGTCGTCAGTTGTTTATGATCGACAGCACCACTCTCATTAACAGCCGTGACAGGATTTTTGGACAAAGTATATATTGAATTGTGTACGCTTATTGAGATCGCGGCGCTGAATTTTATAAGCCTACAAATTTTCGCGACGCCTGACGTCCCCTAAGAAAAAATATATCAAATGGAAATTGTGAAAAACTTTTTATTAGAAATCTTTTACATTGTTAAAAAAAATAAGTAAACAATGAACTATGATTTTTAATGTGGCTCTCTTGGCACATTGCAGGTTTTCCATCGCAATATCGGATTTTTTTACTTTTTTTCTTGCTTCTGCTCTTCACATTTCTTTTGCTAGGTTGATATGACAAGTTCTACATTGCTTTTGGGTATCATTATACTGTTTCTATTGGCATCATTTTCAAACAATAAACTCCTGGCTACGTCTTATCTGATTTTATTGATATTTGATTTTGAATTGGTATGTTCTTTATATATGTTGAATGCATTTACCATAGACATACCTGTTAGTAATTAAAAAAAGCCTTTCGGTACCACTTGACGCCTCGTCGATTACAAGTACTGTATGAAGCCATTTGGTCAGACTTGTCAATGCCACACTTTTCATTATTATAAGCAATAATAGCTTCAGGCTTCATTTTTGCTGCTTCGTTTGCTCTTTTCTTTTTTCGAGTGGGCTCATCATTATTATCTATTGATGACCGTGCCCTCTTTAGCTTACTTGAAGATGGAGGAACTTTCATGTCAAGTTCGTGTAATGTAGATAGCATTCGTACATCTCTGGCATCTTTCCATTTGGAGAAAACTATCCCATCATTAGTCTCTTATTCAATTTATTCATATTCAACTTTTTCGTCGTGACATCTTTTGGTTGGTGTTTTCTTGATCGTCTATGTATACCTATCAAATGTGTGCTATTGGCGAGAATCATCTCAGTCCAGTCCCTGGGTGGTGTTCCTCAGTCCATCCAGTATAAATTTGGCATTTCCATGTATAGCCTGCACAACTTAGAAAGTTTTACCCTATATTTGTGACTCTTAGATATTGACGAAATTTTAGTCTGCCTCTCCATGGTATCATACTCTCGTCTATGACCATTTCTTGTCCTACGGTATAAGTCTGCTGAAAAGACTTCAACATATCAAGAACAGGTCTGATCTTGTAAAGCCTCTGATAACATAGCCGACATAATAATCAAGTGGCATCTCTTTCTATTAATAGTGAAGAACAGAAGAAAATAATTTGACATTTGTCGGTTACGTTATCAGATAGTAATGACTCACAGGTAAAGATTCAATAATTCAACTGTATCTATCACTCGGGGATCCTCTTGACCTTGCATAGCTCCGAAAACAAATTATTGAGTGCAATAGTATCGTACTATCGTTTCCATCTATCACTCCATGTATGTGTGTTTCTATCTACAACTGATGAGTTCTTGCATTTCTATATCGATAATGCAATTTTGCCCTCAATAACACTGGTTGATGTAACCGGTCAGGTTAAAATTCTACTTGCCTATCTTCACCGATGTTGTCTTGTATATAAGATGGGGTTAGTTTTACTTGACAGCTGCCATATGCAAAATCTCTCAATGCTTGTAGAGTTAAGAACAGAAATCTAGATATCAGATCATCTGATAAGGGTATCCATTAACCTCGTCTCATTTGCAACTCTTCTTGATCCACTAGAGAAACACCAGAAAATATTTTTTTGAAATATACCTCAATTTTTCATTGAAAGGTACTCTATCGCAAAAGTAATGTAGATCATTGAACTCATCTTTTGTCATTGAAACTACAGCAGCAAACTGATCTTCTGAGATATTATTTTCGTCCTCAAACTTGCGTTGACTGTGTTTGATGATTTCTTGCCTTAGAATATTCGAAAATAGTTGTAAATCTGTACATTTCATTTTGAAGGATGAACATAATGTAGAACTACTTTAAAAATATCAAGTAGTCGCCCTTTTCATTCAAATGATGTGCACAACTTCACGTCCCAATTTGCACATAAATATTATTTTGCACAAAGATATCTACTCGGGAATTTAGAGTGTCAATTTTATATAAAACATCCTATATATTGTTCCATTTTTAAAATTTGTCAATAAGATGATTTTTACGACATATTATCATATATACTATCTAAAAACCAGTATTACTAGTAAAGGACCTACAGATAGTAAAATATCACATTCTTTCAAATTCAGATGGCCGTATCGACCAACAGTTGTTGAAAATCAAGAAAAATCGCTTATATGTTCGTATCCTTATTTTCCAAGTTCTATTCAGTGGCATAAAACAT